>JABUQX010044232.1:7500-20000 GCA_015478945.1 Trachelipus rathkii | reverse complement strand
TCTGGTACCTTAAAAAATACTTTCCCATTCCAGTGAAAAATTATTTTATTTCTCTATTTAGATTGTCTTTTATCACTTTGAAATAGGCTTTACCCAAAAGGCTTATTTGAAGGTGAAATATCTTGTCGCACACCCCCTTATGCCCAAAATTTCTCCTCCTTTTTTTGAATGTCTTGTAGTTTTTTTTTTAACACGTTGAAATAAACTTTACCAGAAGGTTTATTTGAAGGTGAAAAACTGTTTTTCCACATACCCCTCTGAGATGATTTTTTTTTCCTCTTCGAAGACTTTAAAATTTTACATACCAAAATTATATTCTCTTCCTAATATTAGTATCGGAAAAACCATATTTTTAGTTTAACATTTTTTTTATTCTTGTTTCTTGGATTTTTCTTTTTTTTTCTTTTCGTCGATATTTTTAACAAGACAAACCACACCTAAATATTAGGAAAATTCTTTCTGGAAACTCTTTTTCCTTATCACCCATGAGAACGTCATCCCTCCTTCTCTCCCCCCTCTCTCCTCGCTTACGACTGCGTGGAGCATTTCAGCGCCGTCACTTTTACTCTGGAATGTGTGCTTGGACGTTGTGCTTACCATACCCGTGTGTATTCGCTTTTGGAAAAATAAGTCTGGTAGGTTTTTAAATTTTTATTAATATGTCAGATGCACCTTTTTACTTTAGGCCATAAGTAACCTTCATACCCCCACTTCAAAGCACGAAGAAGTTTTCGGGGGAGAGTAGCGACCACTTGCCTCAAGCGGACAATTCAAGAAACTCAGCAAAATTTTATAGTTGCCAGACTTATTTCGTCACGGTGTGTAGCACAACGCAGGTACCAAGTAAGAGTTTATTATCTATATTTTTTTACAAGCAAAGTCAAATACTTTCTTTTTGCAATATAAAACTTATACACCCCTTTGATTTTATCAGAATAATTAAATTAACGTTAAAGTAACGTAAATTTTGGGGTTTTATTTTTTATATAACACATAACCATAAAGATATTTCGCTAATTTAGCTAAGCGCTAACTCTTGTTCTCTTGGCACCATATTGAAAAGCAAATACTCCACATAAAACTTTTTATATAAGATATATTAGTTATATAATGCCAAGAGAAAAAAACATTGCCATATCAAGCTCAAAGGCAAATGCTTCACAATATTATAACAGCTATTCTGAACAAAATCTAAACCGAGAAGCCGGTCCAGCATCAGCATTCACAGATTTCTCTCATGAAATATATACGCATGAAAATTGGAGCAAACAAAACTTTCAGCAACCTCAACAAACTTATCAAAGAAAAACTTTCAACCATCGGGAAAAGCCACAAGCACCGGAGTTTCCCCCTACACAAAACTATCAAAAAACGCCACAACAGAATCATAAACCTTCATGGAGAAATAACCTAACGTCTTACGCAAGAATAGCTGAACCAACAGATGAATATGAAGAAGCTTTAGATGATCAATATGAAACACCTCAAGAAGAGAACTATTACGATGAACAAGAAAACTATTTTTATGATGAAATCGTTGAAATTCAATACGATGAGCAGAGTCAGGATTTTTTTCAATAAGGAGGGCAGAACAACAGGAAACGTCTCCCCTCCGCAATCCTGATATTCCGAATGGTAATAGCAGTTCCGCCACTCTTGGTGATTTCGTTCCAGCTATGAATGTAATAGGTAATAAAAGCACCACCACTCACACCAATTTTGATAATGTATTAGGAAATGTTTCTCAATATTCAACTAACTCTGAAAATTTAACTTTAAATTCCATTTCAAATTCTCATAACAAAAATGTGAATTGTCTAAATGTTCATACGCGCTCAAAATCTCATTTTAATTTAGATACCAAGCCATAAACAGTAATAAAAGTTTTTGTAAATGGCAAAATGATATCGTAAGTAGAATATAAATCAAGTGAATATGTAAAATAAACTGGAAATTTTTCAAGATGTTAACACATGCCCAGCGATTCACAAAAATGTTTCTCATCTCACTTCTAAATGTTTCATTTATTTGGAAATATGTTGTACAATTTTGTTACGTTTTCTATCTGTATGTAGGGAGCTTCTATATTGTCTTCAATGACACTTAATTAACAGCATATTTTAAAGTAAAATAAAAACAAATTCGTCTTTTTATTCTCAAGGAACTATGGATGGTAATCAATATTGAATAAACAAATCTCAGGGTACGTAGCGTTCAGCTATGATTGTTTCGAAAAATCGCTAACCCATCTCTTTAACTCTTTGAACACTATCTGAAGATGATGAGTTCCTTTCAGAAGAGTCACAATGTTAAAAAATTTAAGATACAATGTGATGTAACCGCATATTTTTTAAATATTAAATGACTTGAATTGATAAGCCAAAATTGAAATCATAGATGAAAGGTTTTCCACATGCAATATGCAAACGACCATTTATTTCTAAAAATTATGGTTAATCAAACCTAAATATGTAAATGTCCTTAATATACCTCATTTTTCTTTTTCAGCAAAGCTTCTACTCTAATAATTTTAGGTTGTAGCCATTATGTCCAGGGAAAAGCTCAGATAGGTGAAAATTTTATTAAATGATAAAAATGCATGTTCAATATGTTTTAATGATGCTATTTTCAACGAGAATTTTAAACTTCATGAGCCTAACAGTTTTTCATGGTGTAGCAAACACCATTACCAGAAATAGAATAGAGAATGTAGATAGCCTAACCTACATTCAAAATGGTAGAGCAGATAACATTAATGAGAGTTAAACGTCTAAATAAGTTCAATTAAATTTTTTGGTAATTAGTGGATGGACATTAGTTCCAGGAAATAAAAGAGGTTTGAAACTTTGAACAATGATGTAAATAGGAAAATACCATCACAGCTTTCACAAATCATCAAAAAAGGCACAATTCCCTAATTTTTCAAGAGAAGATGTGAGAATATGGACTTTTCTATCTCTAACAAAAAAACTTTTTATTTTTCAGTGAAATTTTAATGACAATATTCATAGATTAGTGCACGCACAACATTTTAGCAAATCGAGAGAGCATCATTAATGCACTCAGTGAGGTAAAGCAGTGTGGAGAGCAACCCAGGTCAGAAGCGAAAATGGATATGCCGCAGTTAGAAAATGAAAATGTGAACACAAATTTGCTGTTTGAAAATAGCGATAGATAATAGGTGGTGAAAATTCATAAATAGAACTGTTTACGCAGCAGTAAAATGAGAGTATTGGAGTTAGATGATATGATTTCCAAAGGAAGGTAAGGTTAAAACTTTTCTATTATATGAATAAATTATTAAGCAGATGTAAAGGCTTAAATAGCATAAGATGATATAAGATGGAAGTTTCACAAGCGATTTCTGTAATGAGAAGCTCACGCATAGATAGAACTGGAAGGTGGACATATTTGAACAGACATATGATCTACATTAGGCTAACAGCGAATGCCAAGGTAAAGAGTAGCCATGGATATATGTATCTCAAGATGTGATTTATACGTAAAAATAGTGACAAAGTACTTGATAGATAAAACACGCAAAACAAATCTTTTAGAATATTAGTTGAACATGGAAAGCGCACTATCCATAGTTAATAGCTCAGAAAACAAGAATGTTAAAGTAGAAACAATGTAAGTAAAAGAACAACTTTTGAGAACTATAAATGTAGAATAATTTTTTTAAAAAGAATAAGCTTAATGGGGCACAATTTTTCAAACTATCAGTATGATTTTTCATATCGCCTCTTTGATTCAATTAAATATACAAACCTTTGAATTTTATGATGCACAAATTCAATATGAGAAATTAGTGTGGAAATTTATTATCTCCCCCCGATTATCAACCACCTAACGATTTCGTCTTTTCATCTCATAATCATGCTCTAATACTAATAAGAATGATAACTTTTCCTCAGGGCACTCCCTTCTTCGCAAAAGGATTTCTCAGATACTATTATATCTTTTGATGAGGAAACAGATTACCAAGGCTCATTTATTCCCTTCTATACACTCATCGTTTCTGAGCACTATGATATGACTTCCAAACCATCATTTGAAAATATATTGAAACTCTCAACCTCCATTTTGGTTCCTCTCAGGTTGATAATCTCACTTCAAATCACCATATCAGTTCTCTCTCTCTCTTCATTTTCTCGAAGGAGGAAATCGCATCTTTCTTTCGCAAAGTGACGCAGTTCCGATTTCTTACTACACAACATCCTTTTTCTTAGATTCATATTTCAGATAAACCAATAGGGGAAACAAATCCACACACCTCCTGCGAAACAAAAAATTTTAAAATTCTCAACAACAAAATCACCTTTCTTCAGCTTCCTTGATTTTTTTACAAATCTTTCTAATCAAAACACACTTAAAGTAGCTCACGCTTGTCTTTATTTTCTAACCGAGCAGTTCCATAAACACTGAGTCATTCTTAAAACTGCTCATAAAAGATCTAACTTCCTCGGCCTCCTTTTTAAAATCTGATTACACATTCTCTTCAAACTATTCCTTTACAAGGATGGATGCACATCCTATTACCAAACCAAATTCTCAGGGAACCACTACCGCACTTTCTATGGTTGTCGCACAACCGAAAGTCTTATGTAATAAGGAAATTGTGGTCCCTCCTCAATCTAAATCTCTACAAGTTTTTTCTAACCTTTCCATTTCACAAACAGAAATAAAACTCATACTTTCACACGACGTATCTTTTGAAACTCTTCCAAACCCTCCTCCACAAAAACCCTATTCCTACGCGCTCCGACCACCTCCAAAACTTTTTGTCTCCTTCACTTCCAAGAAGGCTTACTCTCAAAGACCTTCCCACCGCGATACCTCCGAAACTATCTGGGGACAAATCTCCTTCTCCACTTCAAACCTCAGCGTCACAAATTCATTCTCCTCCACCACCTACATTGCCTCCTGAAATTTCGTTTCAAAGTAGACCTCCTTATCCAATTCCTCATCCACCTATTTATTCTTCCACTTTAGAAAACAAACTCCTATTTAATCTTTCACTGTGGAAAACAAACTCTCTTCTTTTCCTCACACAGAATTCTCATAAATCACATAAACACTTTTGACTTTAAAATTTTTTTTTCTTCTTGAGTCAGCACTATATTTATATTTTCACTGGAGAGAAAATATTAAAATAAAACAATTCACATCTTTAGAATATCAGAGAAATCCTAAATGTGTAAAATACGAATTAGCATTAGAAGTGAATAAGAACTAAAATTTAAAGAAAATTAGAACAATGATAATGTTCTTTCCCCATAATTTTTTTAATTATTTAATATTTATTTATATTTTTAGTAAAATGCCAGAAAAATCGAGAATATGAGAAATTCAAATTATTTTTCAGGTTTATTTCAAACTAAGTTTAGATTATATTTTTTTTGATATGGAATTAGATTTCCAGTCTATTTCAATTAATGTAATGTCAAATCACCGAAGATATTGTTATATCATCGAATTTGAAGAAGTTCAAAGAATTTCATTAATTAACACATTTATAAACCATATTCTATTTTCTTCTTTTGCTCCCATTTTAACAAAAGATCAAGAGTTCCATTAAATGCGCAAAATTATTAATGCTTATTATTGATTATAATCTATCCACTTTAAAATCATACTACATGATAATGTTGTACAAAGACTAATTGTTAGCATCTAGTCTGCTCATTATGTCAATTTTAATTCCTCCTTAAACGAAATGATCTCCCACTGTTTTCTCCTAATATTTACTAAACTTCTTACTCTGCACTACCTTTCAATGTTTTGACGGCGACTCCTATAATATCATGCTTTCTTTTAATTTCACAAATTGTCATTCTCAATCTATGCCACGAATCCAACCCATTATGCGCAACCAAATGTATAAGAGTCAGATTTTTTTTTTTTCTGGCAGGGGAACTCTATACAAAAAAATTTTTTGTATAATTTTTTAAAAGAAATCATGGAGTATGCTTTCTTACATAACATTTTTTTTTTTTTTCTTTCCCAATTTTAAAAAAAAAAATATAAATATATATAAAATAATAAAAAAATCATTATTTAATTTAAAATTTCGAATATCTGTATTACCACTCATTTTAAATCATTTTTATTCCTTTTAGTTCCTCCCCACAACTTTTCCCCCCATACGCCTCGTCCGCGATGTTCCAAACCCCCCCCCCCGTTTAATTTTGTCTTCCCCATCTTTTACTGCAAAATAAAATTCATCAAAGTTGCCAACACACAGTATTTTGATAAAAATTAAAAATAACATACTTGATCCTTAAATTTTTATAGCAACGAATTAAAAACTGTACCATGTTTAATTGTTTTTTTTTGGGAATTTTTCTCTTCTTTTTTCTCCTTTAACAACATCTCTGTTTTAATTAAGAGAATTTTACCCCCAAATATTATGAAAAGATTCTCTGGAAGTTTTTTTTTTCCTGTTATTCATCCGAGGACACCATTCCCCCTTCTCTCTCGACCCCCACCTCCTCCCCCTCGCTCGGGCGACCAGCGAGTCACGCTGGAAAGAGATCACTTTTACCCCACAAATGTTTCTAGCTGGCGGTGTTTTTATTCTCGGTGCGCAAATTAATAGTGATTGTTCTTGGTAAGTCTTTCAATCATTTCCCATTTTTATTATTACTTTTATTTCATAAAAATTTTAAAGTTTTTTTGAAGTTCTTGAAAAAGCCCAATCTAAGCTTGGGAATTTTATAAAAGTTGAGGCCTAGAACCAGCCCTACTTTATAAGCGGTAACACCACTTAAATATTCTATATTTAATTTTAACTCTACCAAACATGGGGTTGGTTAAAATTTGCTGGAGTTATTATGGAGTAGTTTTTTTTCTCTCTTTCCCTTTTCAATATTTTGTTTTTTTGCAATATCACATATTTTTATAAATTTTGTTGTTTTTCTCAAGTATCCCCTTTGTTTTATCTTTTTATATATTTATTTATATACGCTTTAAAGTAGACAAAAAAGGCCCTATCTTTTTACCCGGTCTTATTTTTTTTTTCTTGCAATAATTTTTATTCCTCTTTCATTTTTAAAAGTAATTATAATTTCTATCCAAACCCTAACGTCCCTTCTTTTAAATAAATGCTCTGAATTTTGTAAACATAGATTTCCTATCTTGCTCTTCTTGAACCTATAAAACTATTACCTCCAATACAAAGTACGGTATATATATATGAATAACAATATGGTTAGTAATAGAAAATGTAAAAAGGGCAAAGCGAATAGGAAAGACAAGTAGCCCAGATTGGTGTTGATGAGAGCTTAAGAAATTTTTGATAGCTTGTTCTATTTTTTTTGAAGCCATTAGATAGCCTAAGATCATAGGAGCCACAAATTAAAACTTGTTTAGACGATAATGATTTACTTAAAATACTTTCCCATCCAGTGAAAATTGTTTTATTTATTTTAGATTGCTTTACACTTTGAAATAGGCTTTACCCAAAAGGCTTATTTGAAGGTGAAATATCTCTTGTCGCACACCCCCTTATGCCCAAAATTTCTCCTCCTTTTTTTGAATGTCTTGTAGTTTTTTTTAACACGTTGAAATAAACTTTACCAGAGGTTTTATTGAAGTGAAAAACTGTTTTTCCAGCATACCTCTGAGATTTGATTTTTTTTTCCTACTTCGATCCCTTTGAGACGTAACCATGCCATCTAACCTTTTCTTTTGGGCATTGCTATTTAGTTTAACTTTTATTTTATTTAGCTGGATTTCCTTTTCCCATTTCATTACAAAGTGAAAAACTGTTTTACCACACTCCCCTCTGAGAAATTTTTTTTTCTCTTCTTGAGGAGACTGCGATATCGAATTTATTTTTTTGGGGTTTTTCATTTAACATATAAGATCTAAATAATCATCATTACAAGGCCTAATTTCCTGCGTAGCATTTTTCTTTCATTTTTTTTTATAAAGAGCCTGGACCAACCTTTTTAGTAGTTTAATAATTAAATTAATAATAAAGCTTGAAATGCAAGGTTTTTCATCAATTTATAAGATAAATTAGGCAATGTGCTTTTGAAAATCTCATTTTCTCTAGTTAGTTTTACAGTTTTCATTTCTGAAAATATAGTATCACTTCTAAGAAATAGTATATTCTTTTTGGAAATTTCATTTAGCTACCTTTGTTATAGTAAATTTGTTTTTGCAAACTAAAGATAATTTGAAAAAATCTCCCTTAACCAAAGTCAGACATTTTTTTTCCGGTATATTATATAATTTTTTTTTCACCATTTAGAGTTTTCAATATCTACTATATAAAGTAGTCTTAGAGATTAAAGTTTTTTTTCATGCACTTTTGAATTTAGAGATTTATTGAATGTGAGTGTAAAATGAGAAACAAATAAGTTTTTGGTTTAAATAAGCCTGGCACAGTTTACATATTTAGATTTTTATCATCTTTGATCTGAAAATTAAAATTGGGAATTAGTGTAAATTTAAAAGACAAACTCCCTTTTGTCCTTAGGTTCATCAGTAAATTTTTTTTGTTAATTTTTCCAACTTTTCTAAATATGCTACCCTTCTAAGCTATGAGATCCATGATCTAATTGGCACTATGAAGCAAAGAATTGTTTTTTTCTTTTTTTTCAACTTTGTTCATAATCACGCCATTGGAAATTTAAATTCTAAAATGAGGTTCCTAAATAACGTAAGCCGCTGACTTTATTTAAATTTTGCATATTGCAAAACTCTTATTTTATACTCCCCATGAAAGTATGAAATTTTGTGTTTACACCTCAATATTCTATATAACATTTTCATAAATAAATCATGGGAGGTGTAATTTATTTACAGTTTGGTATCCTTCTACATTATTTGTATGTAATTTGGCTTAAGAGGCGAAAGTTATTTATTGTTTAATATGCCTCTATACTATTATCATTATACTTTTTTTTCCCCAAGGAAATTGTTATGGCATACTGAGTATCTACCGTTTAATATGCCTCTAAACTATTTTTTATATAAGTATTTAGTCGAAAAGAGTTTTGTATTTATATTACTTGCACCATCTTTAAATTTAGCTGGTCGGCAGCATTTTCTTTTTCGTTAAAGATAAATTTTTTTATCTGGGTTGAAAATATGCATCTACATCCTTTTATTATCATTTAAGTATTTGGAAAAAATTAAGATGTGTAGGAATATATTGTACCAGAACGTAAATCTTTTTTTGTTTAGTTTAAAGGGAGTAATATTGTAAGAAGCTGTGCAAGGCCCTCCAGGTGTTGAAAGTGGTTTGTAGCGCATAGAAAGTTTATTAAATTTCTTTAAAGTACTGAAAATGTATAATTGTTAAATTTTGATTTTATTGCATAGGCCTAATGAGAGAGGCGCCATTTTAATTTTTTTATATTTTTAGGAGTTAATATTAGTGGGATCAAAAGGATAAAACTTACAATTTTGACGACATAAAGAGGAAATGGATCGAAGTTTTACTGTTTATTTCTTTTATAATTTTTCTTTATATTGACAGGCTTAAAAGCGGTTCCCTGTTCTGGACTATGCATGTTAAAACCATTTCAGTTTTTTTATTTAATATTGTAATTTAAGTATTTCGATTTATCATTTGATAAATTTTAAAAGCGTGACACTTATGCATTTTTTTTAATGTTTGTTTTATAAATTTCATATTAGTTCTTATTTACTTGTGATTTCTGCAACTATTATTTGAATTACTGTTAAAGTTTTGTGTGAGATTTTGCTGATCTGAGTTTTTATTTATTTTTGTGTTTATGTTTCTTGTACTATTTGCCCATTAGTGAATTCCTTATGTAATTTCTTTTTTTTATAATTTTTTTTTAGGCACTCTACACTGCGGTGTAAATTATATTCTCAAAATAAAATTTTTCTGAATTTGAGTCTGA
The DNA here is from genome assembly GCA_015478945.1 of Trachelipus rathkii. Lineage (NCBI taxonomy): Eukaryota > Metazoa > Arthropoda > Malacostraca > Isopoda > Trachelipodidae > Trachelipus > Trachelipus rathkii. The sequence continues at coordinate 10,116 of JABUQX010044232.1, read as the reverse complement.
TTGCGTTACCTCAAACACACCAAGGCCTATAACAGCAATCCCCATTTTCCGGAAAACTTGTAAGGAAAAGTTTTTGCGGAAATAAATATATATATATATAATATAATTATATATATAATTTGAAAGGTAAACTAAATAATATTTAATGTTCGTAAACTATTATTAATAGGTAATAATTAGGATTATCTTACTAATTTTATCAAAATAATAAAAAGGCAATATTTGTGCCTTAAAAAATCAAATAAAATCACAAACGAAACAACAAATGAATTTATATATATATATATATATATATATATATATATATATATATATATATATATATATATTATATATATATATATATATATATATATATATATATATATATATATATATTATATCACAGTTGAATTTGGATATGAAAAGGTTAAGCCGCATTTCCATCATTAAGAATGATCTTTGGATATATCATTGTTGAGGAATTGCTTTTCTCAATTAGTTTAGTATTTTTATCATTTTTAATGATAAAAAACTAAATTCTGATTTTTATAATTTTTACGTAAGAAGAATATTATTATTATTAATTTAATATTTTTAGATTGTAAAATTATTTTGAATAATTTTAAGCATTGGAAAAGAACTTTGTAATAATATTTATAATAATTTACGAGTAAACACGTAAGAACGGAATGATATAAAAGAGCGAGCTTTATATATATAAATGTTCATTCTTTGTTTGCTGCTCTTTATATCTAGACTCTTGATGTGTACTACTTAAGTTTTAGCGAAGATTAAAGTAAAGGACCGTTATTAGTATCTCATTTCTGCACACCCTCCTAGTACAACTTGGAATTTACTGAAGGACTGCAAGAAGAGTGTAGGGAAGTTCCTTAACGACGACTTTAGCAAATCAACGGGAAATCAGAAGGACAGAAGAAGTCCTTCAGAGGAAATCAAGCCATCTTACGACCTGGGAAGTGTCACAGTCCTTAGACGATTACCTCGAAAGGAAGACCATACTTCAGCAGAAGGGCCGTGGAGGTATAAGGAACGAATTTATGTGACATAAATTGGGGGCCTGTCCGGGATAGATTAGAGACATTAGTACATTCGTATCGAAATCTCTGAAACGCAAACCTTGGTTGGAGGCTTTTTGTGAATTTACCGCTTTGATTGTAACCGTTGTAAGGACTTTGGAAACTTACATGATAGAAATGGATCATAGCGCGATGCTTAAGTTATGTCAGGAGCTGGGATTAAAGGGCAAAGAGGCCAAGGATTTTATGGCAGAGGAAAGAGCTGCCGAAGCTGCCAGAAGAAAGGATGAAATGGAAGCTATCGAGAGAGATCGAGAAGCTATCGAAAGGAGAGCTGAGAGAGAAGCCCTCAAAAAAGAAAAAGAACGAGAAGCTATTGAGAAGAGAGCTGAGAGAGAAGCCCTCGAAAAAGAAAAAGAACGTGAATATGAGCTCAGGAGATTGGAGCTTATGAACCAGATGAGGACAACTAATGACACCTCAGAAAGTTTTGAGACAAGAGCCAAGGTGCCAAAGCTTCCTCCATTTAACGATGGAAAGGATGATATGGGAAGCTACCTTGAGCGGTTTGAACGCTTTGCCCACAACAACGCTTGGAACGCAGAGAACTGGGTGATGTACCTCAGTGCGTTATTGACAGGACGCGCCCTAGAAGTGTATTCTAGATTGCCTCGCGATGCAGCTAGCAATTATACTACTTTAAAGGAGGCTCTGCTAATTAGATACAACCTCACAGAGAATGGGTACAGGAAAAGGTTTAAGGAAGAGAAGCCGTTAGAAAATGAGACGCCCGCGCAATTCGCCGTGAGATTGAAAACATACCTGGATAAATGGGTAGAACTTTCGAGAACGGAAAAGACGTATGAGGGTGTGGCAAAGCTCTTTACGATTGAACAATTCCTGCACGCGTGCCCGAAAGACTTGACAGTATTTTTGAGAGAAAGGGCGACGAAAACGTTAGAAGCTATGGTGGACGAAGCGGACAATTACCTGAGGGCCCACGGCCGATCGCTTACATCAAAAGAGAGAGGATGTGAAGATGATATCGATAATTCACAGAGAAACTGGATACGGGAACCACCTGAGGTAAGGTGTTACAAATGTAATGGTACAGGACATAAAGCCCGTGAGTGTCGGAGGGGTACCTATAATAATAATGGTACCACTGATCCACGATGGAAGAAAGATCCAAGACAGGAATGGAGTGGAAGATACGCCGAGCGTAAATTTTATCAGGGAGACGCCCACGCGCGAGACAAGTACAAGGGTACGGAAGCCGCCGCTTGCATGGTCACGAATGGGAATGATCGTACATCAGAGCAAGAAACTGGAGAGAATGTAGAAGGTGAAACTCTAGAACTAAAGAATGGGACGACGATACCGATCGTAAGAATGGCCTACGGCAATATCTTAGGAAGAGAAGGAAATAATATGCCGATTCTGAATGGTACGGTCAATGGCTATCCAGTACGTACATTACGTGACACCGGAAGCAGCGGGGTACTTGTAAGGCAAGAATATGTACACCCTGAACAGTTAAATGGCGAGAAGGGGTATTTGCTCCTCGCCGATAATTCGATTAGAGAGGCATTATACG
>JABUQX010044232.1:0-2500 GCA_015478945.1 Trachelipus rathkii | reverse complement strand
ATATATGTATATTATTATATTTATATATATTTATATATAAATATTAATAGATACATATGATATTAATATATATTTATTGTTAATCTGTAATTTCTATACATATATAAATTATATATATAATTTATAATATATAATAATATATATTATATATATATATTATATATATTTATATATATATATATATATATATTAATATATAAAATGATTTTATATTTTCATATTTCATATACAAATTCTTTTATATACAAAAATTCAAAAACTATACATTATTCTATTTATTTATACCTAATTTGCATGTTTTAGTTGGTAATTTACAGTATTATAACCAAATTATTGCTAGAGTGCCAAAAATTTTAAAATATACTCTTAAGTCCGGACCGGTCACCAGTGACCATTTTTATTTTGGCACTAAAAAAAAGTTATTTTTTTTTTTTTTTTCAAAAACAGTTCTAATGTTTCATTAGGGTCCTATTCACCTTGAATTTGAAAGGAAATAATTTTCGTACAATTTTTTCATAATTCAGGACTTAAAGGGTTAATATAGTATTGTTAAAGTCACACTTGCATATTAATGAGGCCACTATAAATCACATATATATATATATATAGTATATTATATATAAATAATATAAAAAAATATAAATATATATATCTCTATATATATAATATATATATATATATATATATATAATATATATATATATATATATTATATATATAACATAATATATTATATATATATAGTATATATATATATATATATTAATATATATATATTATATAATATATATAATATATATATATATATATATTTTTAAGTTTTAAAACCATTATTTTATCTTATCTTCCTCTAACAAATTTTGATAAGATTATTCATGACTTTGATTACAGATGTGTCATAATAATTAACTCACAAAAATTATTTTAAAATGCCATCATTTCATAAAAGATTTTTTTATTGATCAATAATGTCACAAAACTTTAATAGAGTGTAAAATATGCAACAAAAAATAAAACTAGGTAGTCACCAAAAACATTTAATACAACGCCACTTCATAAACATGGAAAAATCATCACCGAAAAGAATATCTGGAAGTCAAAAATTTGGATAGTAAAAGGAGAGTCCTGTATTTTCGTAGAACACTGGACCCCAAATAGCGAAAGATGCGAAGCTAATAAACAGTGAGTCTAGAAAAATTTTCTTTGCTTCAAATATTTGGCCATATCAATGACCCAAATCACAAAAGGCGCAATTCTTTAGGAAAATAGTTAAATTTTACTCAATGAGTTAACCGAACCATTTCACAATCCTGAAGGCAGGGACTCATAGAATTGTTGCCCTATCTTTCAAACCAAAATATCTTATTTTCTAGTAGAAAATATTTTTTTGTTGAGAGATGATGTTACCAACTTCATACAGCTAAATGAGATCAGCAAGTATTCGAAAAGTTATCTAAGGCTAATCAGATATCATTTCTACAGATATATGGATAGCTAAATATTCAAATGAGTCATTTATTTCTTTAACTACTCACTGGCTTATGAGCCAGTTTGAAAAATTGGACTATGTATTCCATTGCAATATATATATAATGATATAGTAATAATATATATATTATATATATATATATATATATATAATATATATATATATATATATATATATATATATAATATATAATATATATATATAATATATATTAATTATATATATATTTATATTATATATATATATATATATATTATATATATATAGTATAATAAATAATATATATTATATTATATATATATATATAAATAATTATATATATATATATATATATAATATATATATATATTTAGAGATGATGTTCAGTTAATCGTCATCGTCATCGTCAAAAATCGGCATATTTTTTTCGCAATCGTCATCGGCAATTTGTGCCGATTTTTTGACACAAATTGTTAGAATTTTGGTAATATTAAACTCACTAATAATAAATATATATAATATATATATATATATATATATATATATATATTATATATATATATATATATATATATAATAATATATATTATATACCCTCCAATTGTATAACATTCCAGTGCCTAATGGTTCGCCTTTTCTCTTTTGCGTTCATATTCCACACTCATCCTTCAGACAACATCTTTGAGACACCCATCTTTTATCCACATATCATATACACATACTTATATCCACAACCCTCTTCTAGCCAACATCTTACAGACATCCCTATCCTATATCCCTATGTGTGGGCGAGAAAAAATTGGCCGGATATCATATGCCTGCGTGTTGTGGGAAGGCACTAAGTGATGGTGGTAGTTGGTTGGCTGCCCCACTACCACTTATCTTTTTGCCAGGAATGCTAATTGCATAGCTCAGAGAAGGTTGTGATCGCCGTAAGCGGCGTTCTATCTATCGCAAAATGTATGAATCTATGGATACCATGGAATGTTCATAGAATAATCGTTTGAGGAGAAGAGGAGAAGGTGATGGATG
>JABUQX010044231.1:22500-27559 GCA_015478945.1 Trachelipus rathkii | reverse complement strand
AATTGTACTTCGTTCAGTTAGATTTGGGTGTTTAACCGTTTTGCATTTATCGTGAAATACTTTCGCGTTTTTCATTAACCGCTTCATATATATATATATATATATATATATATATATATATATATATATATATATATATACATATATATATATATATATATATATATATATATATATATATATATATATATATATATATATATATATATATATATATATATATATATATATATATATATATATATATATATATATATATATATATATTTATTTATTTATTTATTTATATATATATATATATATATATATATATATATATATATATATATATATATATATATATATATATATATATATATATACTATATATATATATATATATATATATAAATATATATATATATATATATATATATATATATATATATATATATATATATATATATATATATATATATATATATATATATATATATATATATATATATATATATTCATTCATTCATTCACAAATTATATCTTTTAAAATTTGGGTTTGAACCCGCTCGCCTTATAGTTTAGGTATAAATTCGGTCTATTTATTTATTATTATTTGTGTAGAAGGTTGTGGATGTGGCCTGTGGGTGCTGTGATACATTGAATGGTTGGTTCTCGTGGTATTAGTCGTGGGGTGAAGGGTGGGTGAAGACGAGGGTTCTCTATTAACTTTGCTGACATCCACGTCCTGCTTGCTAATTTCAAATCTTCTCATTCTAGCATTTTATCTCTACCTGACACCCAGTTATCAACGATTCTCTCTCTAGTAACCTAAATATCTTTAAATATAACTTATTTCACACTTTCCGTCTGAATGGTGGGGTCTATGGCTGTATTAACATCAACACTCTTGTAACATGTCACGTAAAATTTGAATCTCCTAATATTGTTGTTCTTTGGCTTTACATCTGTTTTCCTATTACTACCACTATTTTGTGCCTCAGCTACTGCTCTCATAATGGGACAGATTTTCCATTTTTTTTCAATATCCTACAACCTCTCAGGAGACTTATATTTCTCACCCAAATGCTGGAGTACTCTATTTAGGGGACTTCAACCTACATCACATTGAAAGGTTTGGTACCTCTCATACTGACACAGGTGAGAAGGGGTTAAATTAATTAGTATTCATAAAGATCCTGACCAATTAATTTGGGAACCTACACATTTCTCAGATCGCCCTAATCAATTATAAAACACTTTTGACTTGACTTGTCTTCCTCCTTTAATGTTAATTGTGGTGTTCCATGAGAAACTGTTTTATCCCCAACTTTATTCTTACTTTCATTAACGATCTTCTCAGCTGTACTTCTAACTCTGTTCATCCGTATGATGGTGACTCGACTCTCCATTCTTCCACTCATATCAAATCTTTTCCCTCCTTTGCATCTTGAGTTGAATATCGACCTCAGTTTTCCGAATCTATTATTGCCGATCTGGATGGAATTTCCCGGTAGGATCTCCTCAACCTTGTGAAATTCAATTCTATATAAACTCAGCTTCTTCACATCTCATAAACAACACCTTCGAACTTTCCTATCTCCGTCAACGGCTCTACATTCTCACCCGAAAACAACGTAAATGTTCTTGGTCTATTCGTAAGTAATAAATTACCTAGGAAACCTCAATCGTAACGGTTGCTGAGGCAGCCTCAAAGAAGCTGGAGGTTCTATTTAGGTAGCGAAAATGTTATATAATGGTGTTATCCATCATTGTCTGGAGTACTGTTCTCACATTTGGGCGGGCTCCGGTTCCACCTTTCTTTTAGATAGGGTTGAATATAAACCTAAAATATTAATAAACTGTTCTGTACTTTCAAGCTCCCTTGCCCCCATCTCTGCAACGTGGCATTGACGGACTCTCTCTCTCTCTCTCTCTCTCTCTCTCTCTCTCTCTCTCTCTCTCTCTCTCTCTCTCTCTCTCTCTCTCTCTCTCTCTCTCTCTCTCTCTCTCTCTCTCTACCTCTCTCTCTCTTTATTACAGGTACTACGATGGAGGTGCTCAAGAGAGTTAAATTTCACCACCACTGCGTTGTCCTTGTAGCACAAAGGGTGCCTTACTCTCACACGAATATTATGGGAATATTGGAAACCCCAGGATTGTTCGTTGTGGTGCCTCCTTTTTCCAGGCCATCTCTGCTCTGTGAAACTCGATGCAATTAACTGTTTTTCTCGCTGTATTTAATCTTATTCCATTTAAAGCTCGCGTCTCCGTTCACGTGAACGATTTGAGTTAGGCTTGGGGTTGGGGGTCATATTTCTTATATTATTATTCTGCCCCATGAATGGTACTACCCTGTACAAAAAAATAATAATAATGAAAAAGTCCATGTGCATGAAGATTTTTACCGTCTCCATTTTTTTATGCTCTCAAATTATTGAAAATTCTTTAAAAATAAAAAAAATAAAATAAAAAATGTTTCTATAGTATAAGAAAGGAAAAAATTATTTTCAGTACACCGAATGGTAAATACTTTTAATAGCTATATAATGAATAATAAATTTTAAAGATCCTTTATCGGGGAAATATACATTGTACGATTGTGGTTAAACTCTATACTCCCCCTACGTTTACCTACATTTTTGTATGGGTTTTGTCACTGAGGGATAATGGTAAGGTAAGCTAATGTTTACGAAATAAAACTTCCTCATCTTCGTACTTTTCCATGAATACAGAATATTACATAAACCCATTCTTGTTTTTGACATCCCACTGTCCAGGTTTTGCCTCAAGGAAATAATTGTCTTAAATATAATGCATGATGAGGGAAGCAACTCAGTCTTCGTCTTCAAGCATTCATTATTGGTTACATTGTGATAATGCTCTGGCAGGAGTCTACTACATGTATTTCGGTCGTGTGAGTGTGTAGTGAAAAGTTTTTCCTTATATTCATTTTTTTATTTATTTTCAAATTGTTGTACTCACATCGCTTGTGAATAAGAATTGCTTATGAAGTTATTGTTGCAAATTATCCTTATAATGTAATAATAAACTTATAGAGTTCCTTTTGCTAGTTTTATAAGTTTTAAAACAATATAAAAGAAGATTGGTTTCTCATGGAATGGGCTTCGTTCGTAGTTTCCGAGTCTTGAATATTTCTCGAATATCATCATCATTATCATCCATCATTATCATCATTCATCATAATTATCATCATTCATAATTATCATCATTCATCATTCTCAGCATTCATCTTTATTATAATTATCATCATTCATCGTTATCATCATTCATCCTTATCATCATTCATCATCAATCATCATTATCATCATTCACCATTCTCAACATTCATCTTTATTATTTATTATCATCTTTCATCGTTATCATCATTTATCATTATCATCATTCATCATTCATCATTCTCAACATTTATCATTATCATCCATTATTAAAATTATCATTTCTTCCCACTTTTCTCGCGCTCTTCGTAAATCTCCCATTTTTTTACTACTTTATATTCTTAGTGCTATTTTTATTTATATTGTTTTATTGTATCACGCCTATTAATAATAATAATAATAATAATAATAATAATAATAATAATAATAATAATAATAATAATAATAATAATAATAATAATAATAATAATAATAATAATAATAATAATAATAATAATAATAATAATAATAATAATTAATAAAAACTTGTTACACTTTTCACAGATTGAGGGAGGAAAAAGTTTGATCCGTTCATTCAGTCTTTATTGTAGAGAGAAATACAGTGAAAGAGAAAGAGATAGAAAGTGAAAAGCAAGAGATTAAGATGGTTTTAATTTTAAATAATGAATTATGTGACTAGTTTGATTTGCTGATTTGCTGATTTGCTATTCAACGTGGGCATTACCAGCAATTAAAAATTAGAATAAATTAGCCTTTAAAAATGACTATTTATAACATAGTTATGAATAAAAATAGACTAATAAAGCAATGAAAATGATAGAAATTGAGACGAGACAAATATCATACCCTGGCCAGCTGAAAAATAACATGTCGACTCATTAGAAGAGAAGTTGATCTTCGATCGAGAAGATAAGATTTCCGTCCTCTTCCGTTTAGTGGTAGTTTTGTAGGTACAATTAGGAAGTTAATATTTTAATTTAAGCCTAAAGATAGAGAGAATCGGAAAATGGCAGTTGAAGAATTGAAGGGCAATATCCCCTGTACAAGAATCTCAGTAAGTTGCAGACTCACCAGTTACAACTGTCGAAGTGAAAAAAATAAACACACGACAGCAAGAGCAGTTACCAAAAATCCTTCTAGTCGAGACGGGGCAGTATAGGATGCAAATTTTTATTATTTTTTTGGTTGGGTTTTGACTTGTCAGGGTAGATACTCTCCCGTCTCTTTGAAATAATGAAGCTATGCACTGAAAAATGAAAGTGTAATCTTTAAATGAGACATGAGTTTTTAATAATAATAATAATAATGAAAAAAAATAATAATAATAATAATAATAATAATAATAATAATAATAATAATAATAATAATAATAATAATAATAATAATAATAATAATAATAATAATAATAATAATAATAATAATAATAATATTAATAATAATAATAATAATAATAATAATAATAATAATAATAATAATAATAATAATAATAATAATAATAATAATAACCCTCACGATAATTATAATGTATTGGCAAGTAATTTTCGAGTCAAAGTACCTAAGTTTATCGAGGAGAATGTCACATCATCGTTTCGAATCCTAGATATCAGTTTTCTTAGATAGAATGACGTTTCAGATTTCAAAATATTATAAAACTGCAGCTTATTTTCCTCCAAAATCTGTGGCAGGCAATTCGTCATAAGAATTTGACCAAGCCAAATTTTCAACCCTTAAGGATTCCATTTTGCCTATTTGCAAGCAAAGCTAGTTGAAGTCTTTCAGTAGCTACAGAGTTGCTAATCTTTCTCAAACCGGCCGTCTGCTAATTTAAGGAACATCTTATCTTTTGCCGATAGTGTAGATATGGAAGAGGACCTTGTTAGGGCCTACATTAGCTGTGCGATCTT
>JABUQX010044231.1:15000-17500 GCA_015478945.1 Trachelipus rathkii | reverse complement strand
TGTTTCCATGTTTTAGTGGGGTCTGAAACGGGGACAGCCCAGCCAAATATTGGATCCTTCCCTTTAATTACAGGCACGTTTTACATTTGTGGAACCATCACCCATTGTAATTGTAGAATTTAGGGACAAGAAACTCACACGAGATAGTTCAACACCAACTTAATTTCTGGTTGGTTCATAAAGTTTAAGAATATTTTGAAAAGGTCTAAATTATCCCCTTCAACATTTCATTATTTTTCAAGAATAATTCAAAGAAACTAGCAAGAAGAGACATAAATAAATCGATGCATAGACAAACAGTTAAGATGGGTCAAAACCTAAACTGATAGTTAAAATTGGATAATGTTGGTCAGATAATTAATTTCATACCTAGACAGATAAGATAGCGAAGTTCGATGCATAGACATGTAGTTGGATGCACATAGCTAGATAATTAGGATAGGTCGATGTTCAAACAGATTGATAATTCAGTAGAGGTCATTACATGGACACATATTTAAGTAGGTCGAAGAATAGACAAAGTTAAGATAAGTCGATGAATAGAAAGTTAAGATATTACGATGCATATACATATTTTTAGACATGTCGATGAATAGCCAGACAGTTAAGATAGGTCATTGCATAGTCAGATAGTTTAAGATAGGTCCACGCATAGACAGATAGGTCAGCGCATAGTCAGATAGTTAAGATAGGTCCATGCATAGACAGATAGTTAAGATAGGTCAGCGCATAGTCAGATAGTTAAGATAGGTCAGTACATAGCCAGATAGTTAAGTCAGCGCAGCAGTCAGAAATAGTTTAAGAGGTTAGGTTTAAAACCTACAGATAAAGGATTGGTGTCAGTGTTGATTGAAACAGGTAATTAAGGTTAGTCGATGCTGATAGTTAAGCCGATGTAGAGACAAATAGTTAAGGCCGGTCGATGTATAGACAGATAGTTAAGGCCGGTCGATGTATAGACAGTTAGTTTCATGCATATCTAGAGCTAACGTTAAAATATTAATGTTAAATGTCTATGGAAAGACGAACACTGATATTAAAGAGAATTGAAATTAGGAGTAAATAGATAGCTGATCTACTATGAATATGCTAAGTGAAACTATAATGTTAACATAATTTATTGTATATTATCTAACCTTTATTTACAATTACATGTAACAAGTAAGCCGATCAATTCTTTCTAAGGCTAAATTCATCACCAAAATAATTGTACATAAAAAATTAGAATAAAGAAAAGTTACATTAAACTAACGCAATAAAAGTACAGAACAAATAATTATAAAAAGTATACAAAATATTAACCTATATATATATTATATATATATATATATATATTAGAAATAATAAATTCTGTTATATATATAATATATATATATCTTTTTTATTTATATAATTATTTTATTTAAATATTTATATATATATGATATAATATATATATATATATATGGAAATAATAAATGCATTAAATGTAAATGATTGAAAGCAATTAAAAATAGTATACAAATATCTCTCTTATTACAAATATATATATATAATATATTATTTATAATATTATAATATATATATATATATATATTATAAAAAATACAAAAAAATATAAATAATAAAAATATATTATATATATATATATATATATATATATATATATATATATATATATATATATATATATATATATATATATATATATATAGTAATATATATATATAATTATATATAATATGATGCAACATTTGCAAGTAAAAAATAGAATTTACTATTAGTGGTAGTGTGTGTTTAATAATAATAATAATAATATAATAATATATAATATAATAATAATAATAATTATAACTAATATAATAAAATAATAATAATAAATATAATAATAATCAATAAATAATACAATAATAATAATAATAATAATTAGTAGTATAATCTTATATATATATATATATATTTATTTCTATATATATATATATATATATATATATATATATATATATATATATATATATATATATATATATATATATATATATATATATATATATATATATTGAAGCCAAGAGGTCAATTTCAAATTATCCTTATTCTGCAACCTCCCTGAATTCCTCTTCTCTTGAATAAGTAAAGTGTTTCAAACCCCAATTGCCTCAAAAGTTAATATATCAGCATCCTCTACCTAATATCAACACTCAACACTGCTTCAAACACCCACTATGCTCACAAACATCACTTTGAATATTATAAATCTCTATCAAAACAGACACCAACAAAAAAACATTTCATACAGCCTCTAAGACACAACTTAATACAAAAATATATAATTTTCAGTTTGAGCTGGATAAATGAAAAGAGGTGGGTCTAATTTCATTGTCAATCGAACACTATTTTAAAGCACAACATAGTAAATTCATTGTTCAACTAACTATACTCTTCAATTTCTTTAGATATGACCTCTCTACTGACAAAAAATTTAATAACCAATTTATACCGTTCACATAACACAAATTTAAAA
>JABUQX010044231.1:0-10000 GCA_015478945.1 Trachelipus rathkii | reverse complement strand
ACTGACGTCATCTGATCTTGTGATATCTGGAGCGTAATTGTCAAAATCAATAACACCATAAAATGGATAATCTGTTGTTGTAGTAGTTGTGGTAGTAAAGTAGTAGGACTTTCTAGTAGGCCTTCTTGTAGTAGTTGTTGTTGTGGTTGTAGTTGTAGTCGTTGTTGATCGTGGACGGGGAGGTGGAGGTGAAGGAGGCTGATTCCAAGAAGTGGTTACCGTTGATGACGTCATCCTTCCGTGATATTGTCCTCTGTCAACAATGACACCATGTTCTTCAGAATGGATGACATCTGGTTCCAGCATTGGTCTTGGAGTAACAGGAAATTCCAAATCATCTTTAAAAGAATCTGAAGATGTAACCAACCAATTGTAAAAGATTCCTAAACTATCACTACATTTATTTATTTTAAATTCTAATAACATACACTTAAATTCTTAAGTTTTTTTTAAAAAAATACAATTTTATAACATAAGTACGAGATAGAAAACGATTTTATTTTCAACTTTCACCATATGCAGTTTTTATGGGGACCACATGGGGGAGGGGACATTATTATTCTAGGTAAAATCAAATGAAAAAATTTCTAAAAAGTCTACTACTACAATGTAATTACTTAAAAGAAGGATTTTCGAGTCTCCCCCCCCCCTTCCTCTAAGCACAATTGAAGAAAAATTTTAAATCTTTTGATATGTTTTAACTTACTATAAATATTAAAAACAATCAAATAGCTAAAAATTCGTTGCTCATTTTTTTATTAAAAATAAATAAACGACTTTTACCTAATTTTTATATTTTCCAAATAAATAATAATAATAATAATAATAATAATAATATATAATAATAATAATAATAATAATAATAATAATAATAATAATAATAATAATAATAATAATATTAATAATAACATTTTATTAATGAGTAATTTTTCTAATAAAAACTTCTCCAAACAAGCAAAAAAGATAGTCGAAAAACCTTGGTAAATTTATGAATCGTTAAGAATGGTTTAGCTCAAAATTATATAAAAAAAACACTTTTTACTCTAATTCTTTTCATGCAAGGGTTAACTAACGATACCACACTTAACTATGATAGTAGTGATGGTACAGTTTGGATCCTACCACCTTTTCGATATGAGGAATTAGAGTTTTAGTAGGTCTGAATAACTGTGGAATATAACTATGTATGGTAAGGACGAATCCGAGTAAATTTCAAGTCCTGTAGGATTATATAGAGGGTCGGTCACCCCCGAGTCGGGGACTACCCATCTGGCTTACGCGCTCATTTTTGGCAGCTCTGAGGTATGAGCTTTAGGCCTAAACAAGCGCTTGGGCAACCCACCACCTGGTAGGCAAACAGACCGAGGTCTGTTTGACCGAATGACACATGATCTTGATGCGCGTCCCTCTGCGCATACACAAACACCCTTATTATCACCCCATCTAGCCATACTCCTCCCTCTCTGTCCTCGCAACGACGTTTTTACCGTCCTGGGCCTTCTCTCCCGACATTTCCTTTCTTTCCCTCTCCCAGAGATATCCAAAACAAGAATTTAAAAAAAATCACCATTGGTTTATGTTTTTTTTCAAAAATTAGAATAAAAATAATACTAAGGTATTTGCACATATAACAGTTTGTGAGAAGAGATGACTAGGCTGGATGATGAAGTCATGTGGGGTAGAGATAAAGGAGATGATTAACATTGCTTATAGTGTAAGTGACTTGAGCAAGGCTAATAAGACAACTTATGGAAAGGATATGAAGAAAGTTAGTAGAGTAATTAGGAAAATAAGAGTTAAAGATAAAATAGGGGAGTTAAGAGAAGGAAGAATTAGGTACGCTTCATTGGGAAATGTCAACAAAGAGAAGTCACAAATAGACTAGTAAATTTGACAAAATGGGTTTGTTAATAATTTAAACTAGAAAATGTTGCAAATCCAAAACTGTAATAATTAAAATAAGCATTTTTGTCGACAGTTGTATAAAAAGTTTTTTTTTTATGAATTGAAGTAATTGAAATTCATACAAGCATTATATAAGAAATATACCAAGGTTATTTATTAAAAATGGTTGAGATTATCTTTGTAGGAAAAGATTCTTTGTGTTGTTAATTTCCTTTGTCTCAGGTAATTAAAGCAATTTTCTTTATATTGCTTAGGTAATGTAATGAGCATCGATTCTCTTCCCTAAGCCAACTCCATTATATTTAGGCTATGATATTTAAATTGATTGCACAAATTCCATCTTGTCCACTTCGTATCATTTTGTGTGTCTCAATTTCAATGGTATAGAATTGGAATTTGAAAGCAATAATTAATTCAAAGCAACTTATTGACAAGCTATTCTTCTGTTACTCTTGGCATAAAAAATATGATCTTGATAATGCAAAAAATTTTCTATCAGGAGAATAATGTAGTACGAATCTTTGCTAAATACTACTACGAAACACTGGATTCTTTTTATGATACTTTCTTATTGATAATTGCGCATGGAGTCAGGATGACTTTCTTAACAGGGTTTGTGGGAGACGTCCGGATTCCAAGGAAAATTCTCGCTCGGATCACCCTATTCAAAATACCGACTGCCAACCTCTTGGAAAATTACTGACCTCCGACATCCATACCGCATTTGAAAATTACAGACTCTGAGCTTACCACTTCCGTTTTGAAAGAATTAACCGACTGTTTGACTTAGACTCCACCTCACCCCTTTTGTCAGAAATTTCGATCCACTCTGCCTTCCCAAAAGTACTACGGCAGCTGCCCCTACTCCCCGAACTCCCACAACCCCTGTATAACAAATAACGAAAAACAAATACTTCTAGAGAAGCACCAGAAAATTAGGTATGTGAGGGGTGCCATGAACAGAAATTTTTGGAAACCTTGTAATATAACTCTTAGGAGAGAATAATTGAAATTTGACATACATAAAGAATGATTAATAGATTGGTCAATGTATCTAATATAGATTAAGAGCTTCACCGCAAACTATTGAAAATAGTATCCTAAATGATTTAAACTCGGGATGTTGTTCCAGTGCCGCACCATCAACGATGATTTCACGCCTGCACAAGCTCTCCTGGACCCCACTACCATAATGTCTTACTCTTATCCTACACTTACTTTCAAAACCCTTTCCTTTACACACCCTGCAAAGACCCCTTTACCAATCCCTCTTAAACTCTCTTCAGAGTCACCACACAAAACCAAATCATCGGCATACAATAAGCAGGGCACCCTTCACTCTCTTCTATTCTCTATCATTCTAACACCTTCCCCTGCCACCCGCACCTCTAATTCTTTCATAACTTCATCCAAATACAAAATTAAATAACCAGGAGACATAGCACACTCCCTGCTTCATTCCGATGATTTAATATTAAACCAATCGCTTAGACTCTTATTTACTCTATATAACACGCTTCACTATCGTCAATATAACATTTTGATTCATTCAGAAATCTCTACTACCAACACCATATATCACTGAACACCTACCACAGAACTTCCCTATTAATCCTGTCATATGCCTGTTCCAAGTCCGTAAAACCTAAATACAATTCATTCTTCTTTCTCACTTTCAATCATTTGTTTCAATATATAAAATTTGTGCCACACATCCTTCTTACCACTTCTAATTACACCTTGTTCTTCACCTATCAGTCCTTCAGTCACTTGACATTGTTTTTCAATGAAAATACCAGATATATATAATTATATATACTATATATATATATTATATTATTATATAATATATATAATATATATATATATATATATATATATATATATATATATATAGTAATATAATAATATATATATTATGTATATCTAATAATAACATGCTAACTATTCTTTATAGAGGAAGAGAAGCAGAGGAAGCGCAAAAATAAGATCTAAGTCCTTGGGTAGAAGAAAAATGATCAGCTTAGTAACAAGTGAAAGACTTAGGACAAGCAAAGTATCAGTTCTTGTGAACTCAAAAGTGGGAAGCTGCAAGAGCTGGTCATCCTCCCTCCACCTTTTCATGTAAGCAGTTAAATTTAAGCATAAAGGGAATCATTTTTATTTGAATATAAGTATATATGTAATATATAATTTTAATATATTATATATGAGTAATTATATATATATAAATATAATATATTATATATATATTAGTATATAATCCTATATATATATATACTATGTATATATATATATATATATATATAGTAATTAATATATATAATATATATATTAGTATATATATGTTATATAATATATATATATATAAGTATATCATAATAACAAATATATTATATTATATTAAATAATATAGATACTATCA
The DNA here is from genome assembly GCA_015478945.1 of Trachelipus rathkii. Taxonomy (NCBI): domain Eukaryota; kingdom Metazoa; phylum Arthropoda; class Malacostraca; order Isopoda; family Trachelipodidae; genus Trachelipus; species Trachelipus rathkii. Next base: position 5,670 of record JABUQX010044231.1, on the reverse strand, counting down.
ATACTATATTATATTACTATATTTATTATATATATATATAATATATATAATAGTCTTATATATATATATATTAATATATATATATATGATTATAATATGTTATATGATATATATATACTATATTATATATAATATTATAAATATATATATTATATATTGATATATATATACATAATAATATATATATATATTATATATAGCTATATATATAATATATATTTATAGTATATATATATATATATCTATATAGTATATATAATAATATATATATTATATATATATATCATACCATATAATATATAATAATATACATATATATATATATATATTATTATATATTTATATATACCATAGATATATTACCTAGTAAATTTATAAAATTATGGTATCATAAATAATACCAAATAAAACATAAATTAAATACGCGTACATATAGTATATATATAGTATTTAGTATACATATATCATATATATAGCAGATATTATATATATATATATTAGTATATATATATATATAATATAGCTATATATTATATATATATAGTAAATATTATATATATATATATATATATATATTTATATAATATATATATATTAGTATATATATATATATAGAGGATGTACCGGAATTCCGGTTCGGCCGGAATTTGACATTTTTTGCCGATTTTGAAAAATTCCCGCTGAACGGAATTACTAATTTACTTCTTGAGAAAAATTTGCTGAAAATTTATTTACATAAACCCAAGCCCACTTTTTACAAAAATATAATATATAGCTGTGTGTAGCATTCATACCGTGTATCACCATACCTACAGTATTATTTAAAAAGTTTACTCAAATAACCGACGGTCTCGATGTTAAACATTTTTAACCGTTATTCACATGAAATTGCCAAGAAATTTTTATTGTCTCAATACCCTATGTTATTATATTATATATAATATTATATATATATATATTATAATATATGATATATATATTATGATTATATAATTATATATAATAGTATATATATATAATATATATATATATTATATATATATATTATATATTATATATAATATACTATATATATAAATAAAGTAGCGAGATGCCGAATAGCTTGAAATAGTGAAAAAGCCGAATACCGTATATTCGGCTAAAAGTATTCGGCCGAATACCGAATATTCGGCCGATTAATCACCTCGCTATTCGGCCGAATAGTTATTCAAAGTTCGGTTAATCCATTTAGGGAAAAATAAAGGAAAACTTACACTGTCAACAAAAAAGGTGAAATTTTTCTTGGCTGGACTTTTGTAAGCAGATGTATAGTAATTCGGAGGTGCTGAATCCAATAAATATATTCTCAGATTTGCTGTATCACATCCCGTTTTCGTGCAATCATGGATCCCTATTTTTGCATATTCCCGAGGAATGACAAAATTCATATGCGCACTCAACGTAGGCTGTATAGACGTTACCTTCCCATATATCTACAGTAGCAAGTTTACTGCGGTCGATATTCGTGAAGCATGTGGTAACTTAGTACGTCTACATTATGGATGCAATGACCTGGATGATGTCTAACATCCACTCGAAATACAGTCGGATGGTCCGTCATTGTTTCACCCAGGGTGAATGACGCATCCTTGCTATGAGAGTCTGTATTGCCGAGTATGTCCTAACTGTTGTCTTCGACGGTTGCGATGAAAAACATGACTACTGCACCATGGCTCAAGAGTAGCAATTTTAATCATCGTAACCAAGAGCAGAGCTGCGGAGCTCTTCCAGTCAGATGTACCTTGTGTATTGCAGTGAAGTTGCAGGCATTACTCGCTATGGACTCCCAGCATACGATGCAGTGAGTAGGCGCACATGTATTGGACACTTCCAAGGCAGCAGTTGAAAGTGTGTGTGTTACACAACGGCCAACAGGTAGGCTGCGGTTCCAGTAGGGACTCGCCACTCGGCTACGGATGAGAGAGGGAGTAGCATAATCAAGACAGTTGGGAGAGGATTACAATATCAGGGACAGGGATGGTAAATATGCAGTTGCGACCTCAAAATGATAAACATTTTGCTCGGTCTACAAAGCAGGTTTCACCAAATATACCTTCTTCCTCTGCTATTGGGACAGCCGGGCGGCAAGGATCACTGGACCTAAAGAGAATGGCCACCGAGAGGAAACCTGACGCCAGGTGACTAGGAAAGATCCTACCGTGAACCACTGTAACAGAGAGAAAACATTAATCTTTAGCCTTCCACTACACATAAAACTTTGTTTGATGAAACAATTTGTGAGGCCCTGGACCATGATGTGAATGCTTCCGCTATATATGGTCTCAACGTTCCTGGTCTGAGTGACGAGAAGAAAACAAAGCTGGGATATTTGATGGCCCACAAATTCGGACACTCCTCCGTGATGCTGCCTTGGCTACAACAATGACTGTGTTAAGGCAAGAGCGTGGATTTCATGTTTTCAATGTAAGCACAGAATTTTGATGGGGAACAGGGAAAGGCCGAGAAGCCACTGAACATATGCTACAGAACTCTAGATAGTTTTCATCTCATGATGTAGATTGAAGTATAAAAAGTGCACTACTTTACATCTCACCTAGAAGTAATTTTCCGGATAAACTAGGCCGATGTAGTGCATGAAGCAAGGGTGAACGCTTCCATCAAGATCTAAAGCTCATGGAAGGACGTTACCAGAACAAGTGGGATATCAATATGATGGTCGACTATTGTTGGAGTTTGATGAGGGATATTCCAGACGCTATGCACAGTAGATCGTATACGAAGAGAAAGTTACTACCATCGTAGGTATGATTTACAGTAACTAAAAACCATTTCCTTTCTACTTACATTTACAATTGTTGTCCCATTATTACTTCTTTTATTCATGAGTCTGTATTATATTGGTTTAAACATATATCTACTCAAAGGACATAGTATCATATCATTGTGATCTTGTTTCTCTCCTTCAATATTCCATATAAATATATATTATATATATTATATATATATATATATATTATATTATATATATATATAATAATATATAGATATATATATAATATATAGATTATATATATTCTATATATATATATATATATATAATATATATATAATATAGTATAATATAATAATATAACATAATTGTGATAGACCCTCTTGAAAAAGGTAAAAATCATAAAATTTTACAAATCTGTGTTACACAGAATATCTCACAAATGCGATGTGATATGCAAAAACCGATTACATTTTTGGAATCAGCACATCAATAATCAATTGCAAAACCCCGTCCAAGAAAATTCATGTTTACCAGTGTTATATACAAGTAATAACAAAAATAGAATAACTATTTCTACCGTAAGCAAACATTCACAATATTAAAAATAATTAATGAAAAATTGAAAAGATTTCGTAGTTAAGATATTAAACTAAACTTCATTTGAATAAGCTAAAGTTAAAATGACAGAACATTAGCAGTCCTCCATTTTCAGGGGATAAACTATTTCCTTGTGGCTTCATAAATATTTCTCCTGTTCTAAATTATTCTTTCACTTTCGACTGATGCGGTGGAGCTGAAAGGTATTTTTTATTGCTAGTTTTTTCAAATTCATAAAACTATTTTCAGTGATTTTTCCACCAATTGAAGGGAACATCATTGTCTTCAATGGTCAAAGTAGGCAAAAAGCTATATATATTTGTTTATTTGCTTGAGGTAATTCCGTATGTAGCCTTTTACTTATATGTACAATAATCACATCGTCAGAAGATGGAACTTTCTTTATTTTCACCCCTCACTTTCTTTTTCTGTTATGACAGATTTTGAGCCACAATTTCTTTATAAAAAAATAAATTCCATTAAGAAGTGAAAACCCTGGAACTCGCTTCACTGTTCCCCGACTACGTGAGATCACGTCAAGCAGAAGAGCGGGATCTAAATTCTTCTGCATTTTCCTTCCATGCCTCAACGACCATAGTTTTTTTACTGATCATTTGATGTCATTGAAAAAAATTAGCTTTGAATCGCAGATCTAGAAGTAGCTACACACAAGATTATCACATAGGAAACTTAGAAAAGTCTTTTGTTCTACTGATTCTTAAGCTCTTCAACGAGTGCTAATATTCCACTGAAGCTTTTGCTTTTAATTGCCTTAATTTAAACCAATAGAATTTATCTGCTAAAATGAAGGATCACTTGGGCGATTTACTTCACGTTATGCTTGTGTTTAGTGATGTTGTCCATATGGCTTTCAGTAACATGCAATAATTTGTGCCACTGAAAAATCAGTTACATTTCTGATCTGCATTCAGCAGCAGTATATGCATAGGGAGCTTGTTCTGCTTCAAAACAATCGTTTAAGCATATCATAAGTTTTTCCAGCGCATAGAAACGTCGTCTTGAAGAAATTCATTGCTGCTTTGACATTCAGCTGCATCTGTAAGTTTTAAGCTTTGCAGCTGCCGTTGCTGTATGGTGAAAATGAGAGGATATGCTTCTGCAAGTAAATAAATATCTTTACAGACTTCTGACATAATATTGAATCAGGAATGCATAGGTGCAACATGTGAATAAAACATGAAATTGATAAGCAAGCACTCTCCCTGGATTACCCAGCACCATGTTGGTCCATGTATCCCGTATCCACTAAATGAATTCTTCATTTTTAGAATAATGAAAAAATGTCCAAGGCCCTTATAGGATCTGACAAAATGACAAAATTTTTCGCCATATTGGTGCTACCCAAGAATTTGGCTGATTATTTGTATTTTTGGAAAATAAGTTCTAAAATTTCCAATTTTAAATTGAAATAACTTTTCCTTATATTGACGTAATTTATTGTTTATAAGGCTCAATATTCGGCCCGAAAAGTTCGGCAAAAAGCCGAATAGCGAATATTCGGCATTTTTGGGCCGAATAGGCCGTAATACCGATTACCTTACCGAATATATCGGCACATCCCTAATATAAAGTTAAACTTTTCTTTAAAACCACTTTTGAAAATAGTTGCTGGAATTATGGTGAAGTAAGGAGAAAACTGTTAACCGTATTGGGCGATATTTTCAAACGTTTTTCCTCAAATATATTTCCTGCTTCTGAAAATGAAAATAATCTTCTGAATATATAGAGGAGAGTGGAAAGGAGAGTAATTTTTGGGCTAGTACTGCTATGTTTGGGAATTTAGCTTTGTTCACTTTTCACCAATTAAGGAATTCTTCTTTTCCCAGATTAAAATTGATTTTTCTGGTAAAAAAAAAATTCAATTTCTTTAAGAATTTCACCTTTTGAAGAGTATAGATTTTTCATTTTTTCATTTTTAACACTAAACTGGACTATCGCTGTCACTTTCACTTTCTTCAAACTTATAAAAACTAAGTAACTTTGCAATAATTTCTTTTCTTAATACTCCTGATGATTTTGAGGTACTTGGCAAATCTAAGTTTATTGTAGATAATGCTCGTTTCTGAAAATGACTCATCGCCTGAACCTTCTTCTGTACTGCTACTACTATTATTACTTTCTACCTTCAATTATTTGCATATTTCTTCAAGCATCCATTTTCTCTACTTTTCTATTTTCATTAAGAAAATAAAGTCAGTTTGTATCTTGGAATGTAAGATTGTATTTAAAACAATTTATTTTGTTTTGATATATGTCTATTGATTCTTTCTCTTCCTTTT
>JABUQX010044230.1:25000-56263 GCA_015478945.1 Trachelipus rathkii | reverse complement strand
CATCACTATCACCTCTTCATTTACTGCCAATATTATGCAGATTTCAGTTTCTTCCCACACTCCCTCACATTTCCTTTCATAAGTTACCAAAAGCCAATCCCTATTCCATTATCTGAAGGCGTTTAACCCTTTGGCTGCGCCAGCTGAGTCAGCGTTTGTACCGCTCGTGACGGTAGAAATACGCACACATTTATTTATCTTCGCTGTGTCAGGCTGGGTCAGCTTTGTATTATTTTGCTTCCGTGTAATATATAATATTAACTATATATATATATATATATATATATATATATATTATATTATATATAAAATATATATATATATATATATATAATATATTATATATATATAATAATAATATAGATATATATATATATATACCGCATAATAATTTGTAAAAAATAAATCCGCTTCCGATGAAATACAAATCTGTTTCTAATTCACTTATATATATATAATTATATATAATATATCATATATATATATATATATATATTTATATATATATATATATAATATATATAATTTATAATAAATATATATATATATATTAATATAATATATCTACATAATATAATATAATAATATATTTATATCATATATAAAGAAGAAGGAACATTGATGAAAATCCTTTCTGGGGAAGAGGAAGCAAGAAGTACGAAGTAAGATAAAATGAAGAAATTTTGTAAACATTGGGGTTGGGTAAGGGGATGGGGTAAGGGGAAGGAAAGAAAAGAAATAGATTTAAGGGCTCCCAAGTATAAAAGAAAGTCATTGGGATGGGGGATAAGGGGGATACAATGATAAAAATCCACCCAGCATCTAGAATAATAAGCCAAATTTTCAATAAAACCGAGCTTTGAAACACCTCCATGCTGATGGCGCTTGGTTCATACTAACTAGATTCGAAGGCGGGGCCAGGATTTATATGCTCAAACAGGTCTTAAAATTGCCAAAGGTCACAAGATAAATGTAGTATAACGTAAAATTAGAAAGAAAACCAAAGAGTTCATGGCTGAACTTCGTATAGAACGAATACGATTTATGACGACACATAGTCGGCATCAGTCCTTTAATCCACAATTACGAACGTGCCGACAAACGTTGACGTCCTCAGCAGCGAAAGGGTTTAATATATATATAATATAATATTATATAATATATATATATTATATATATATAATATATATAATATAATAATATATATATATAAATAATATAATATATAATAATACAAATTGTTTAACTAATCTAGTTGCAATGATTAATTTAAGGTTAGGTATCAAAACTAATACTCTTTTATAATTTATCATATATTAGTAATAATATAATAAACATTTGTAAATTGCAAGTAGACAATGTAAAACGTTGCAGATAATTTTGTTATGTGTGTAGGATATTATGCTAACTTCTAAGCAGATTTCCCCAAAATTTGAAGGAAGTAAATATTGGAAGCGTACAGCTCTAATTAACTATCCATATTGGTAATTAAGATAAGCACTGGCACCTCATTATATGTGGAAGTTATAAAACAACCCTAGAAGGATGGCTAAGATGAACAAGAAAAGCAATGCCTTTGGCTATTCTCAGATATTGGCGAGAGCCAAAAGAATCACTAGATGACTGCCTTCTGCATGGGTGAATATTGCAAATATATGCAAAAAGTAAAAGAAGGCAAGCCTCCCAATACCCAGGAATTCCCTCATCCAGAAATCAGTTCCTCATACATGAAAAACTCCCTATCTAACTTCACACCCCTTCTGCAAGTAAAATTGTTTTATGACAAGATGCATCACATATAAAAGAAGAAACGTAGTTTCCTCAAATATATGTAGCAGCTACTTATAATATCTCTCTTGCTCTGCATATAACAGCAATTTTTAAATCTCTATACATAAGATACTTTTACATATATTATTCATAATAATATTATAATATATATATATTATATATATATATATAGTATATAAGGAGATATTGATCATGCATACATGGTGTCAATTGGCAATTCGCTATTTTTATTCTGGTGATGTTTATCCTTGAAAATGTTTTTTATATACAGTCTGGACGTTTGTAACCATTTTTGATCCAGCCTGTATTAATACATCTTATTCATTTTATAGCTGTATTTATGATAATAATTAGCAATGATTCAGATGTTATAATTATATATTTTTTTTCTAGTATATTTTATGTTATATTGTATGTTTATAAAATAATAAAACTAATAAAAAACATAGCCACCAGAAGCACAGATGATTGTGAACATATAGTTGTGCTTAAAGTTCATACCCAAAAGACGTTGATAAGCCTTTCTAGCTGTCTCAGAGGTCAGTGCTACAACATTATTTAAGTTTTTTTAAATTAATGAATGTAAAATTTTGTATTGATGTAAAGATAGTAAACTTGACATTTGTTACAGTTTACCGTCTTGTTGCTGGAAGGCCATTGACATCCTTATTTCCCCATTTTGAGAAACCCCTCTTGGATATACCAGGGTAGGTTTCTTATCATACATAGATCTATATTGTTGTTCTTAACTGTCAAATATGCAAATATAAATTATGGTATAAATACCAATCATTGTTTATATTTGACAGGGTTCCGAAGTTGGGATTCACCTTAATCCTACTCCGTCATTTTAATGGTGGGGTTCACCTGAATCCTTCAAGATTCCGAAGCTGGGATTCACCTTAATCCACTTCGTTGTCTCTAATTGTGGCTGATTCACAGACTGGATTATCCTGAATCCGTCTTTTTATTATACTCTGAGTAGATCAATTCAGCTGAATCTTTTCTCGTGCTTATTATGAAGTTGAATGCCATCACTTGAATCTTTCTTCTTGGAGTTGTTTCGGAGTTGTGGTTCGTGGATCCTTCTCCCTTCCTCTTTAATAGTACTTCAGCATAGTTGTGATTCTCCTGAATCATACTCACCCACTTGGAACCATTCCCCCAGTCAAATTCAGTTAAGTCATCATTTTTTCACAATTGTTGAGTCTGGATTTCTTATTCCTGATTTTTATGCATGAGCAATATTTGGAAGCGTTCGGTTCCACTCTCGTATCTGATCCTAGAGCTGTCTGTGCTCGTGTACATATTTTTACACATTGAACCTTTAAACTTTTTTTTTTTCCCCCCCCAAAACTTGTATTAAACTGATTTTTCTCAATTCATAATCTTTTATTCGCTTAATGTTGTTTGGGTAGGACTGTGGTATCATAATTAACTTTTGTCAGACTCCCACCATATATCTTGAGCAGTTTTATAAAACAATATTTTACTGCTGTGTCCAATATCCTTGAATTTCTGATTTTTATTACATTATTATTCTAATCGTCAAGAACCAATCCTGAAGGAGACTCTATAACTTCCGGATAACGTCCAATTAAAAGAATCCGAAAGATCTATAATCTTAAAACATCTCTAGGTAAAATTCTTATGTTTGTTAAACCTTTTTATATTTATCAACTCTCACAATCCTCTTCGAATAGTCATTCAAGTCAGCAAGCGCTTACAGAGTCCTGAAGACTAACTTCCTCCGTTACGAGAAAGCCTAACTGCTTGCGTATACCCCTGATTATGTCAGGTGGTTGCTGGCTGACTAGACATTCAAACCACTAATTTTGAACATCACAAACCTACATCTACGTAATTTTTTATAATTGACCTTCGTAATCTTCTATTCTTCGAACTTCATATCTCCAAGAAAGAGCGGAAGAGTCACCCTCACCGTCGGGCAACTTGTTAATCCCAGCGTAACTTCCTTCCGCCACATAAATAAATAAGTGGCGCGCCGAACAGGACTCTGTGAGTTCCTGCGCTTGCGTGCACTAGGATTGTGACTCTCCTACATCTTCATAATTTATTTTTTTAAAAAATCATCGATCTCTTCAATTCTTTCAATTTAATATCTTTTTCTTCTTGACTTCATTGACCAGATCGAGATTTTTAGGAATTAAAACCCCCAAAAACTTTGAAATTCTTTCTTTTGAAATTGACAAAAGAAAAATGTTCAGACAAAATCTCAACCAAAAGACTTGGATACAAGCAAAGGTGCTGATAGCCAAGAGGATTTGGACTACGATCCAACTCTTGCAGCTGTTGCTTTAGATCCACGTTTAGACCAGCATCTGCGTGATGATCATAATAAAAATAATGTAGAAATGAATGTAGGAATGAATGTGGAAAATAAAAACAGGGTAGAAGTTTCCAACTCTGACATACCCTTAGTTACCAACTCTGACTTATCTTTAGCTCCCAACTCTGACAAACCTTTCACTGAGCCTGAGATGAGTACCTTATTAACTAAACTCCATAAGCAGGTGATAAGTGAAAGGCAATTGGCTCAAGTAAATGATACAGTCGGTAAGGTTGACCACAGAACGTTCCATGATCAAGGTCAAGATATTCCACCTAACTTCAATTCCCATCATGTGCATATGCCTAAAAATACCACTTCTTTCTATGATCGTGAGTATAAACCTTCCTTAGTTTTCATCTCAAACCACGATCCAACCTTTTTATATAATTCACCCAGTTATGTAGAAAATCCTAGAAACTTATTTCTAATCCTAATCTTCATTCTAATCCTAATCTTATTCCTAATCCTAATCTTATTCCTAATCCTAATCTTATGCCTACTCATAATTTTCTTCCTAAACCTCAACTTCTTCCTAATCCCAATCTTCGTCATGATTCTATACCCCCAGTAAATTACTTCACCCAACCTAAGTCTCTCTTTAGAACTCCCGATATGGGCAGAGACAATAGAGATTCTCTATCACCTATCAATAGAGGAGAGGCTGACTTTTCTGAAAAGTATAATAAATTACCACAACCTCAACGAGAACAAATTCCCTTAAATCAATATCCGGAGCACCAGATGTTTTCGACTGATTCTCGGTCGCATTCTGGTTGTATTCCACAAGGATATTCCCAACGACTGCCTATGCATCGTATCCTGACGACGTATAACCTTCAATGTATCAGACCACACATGAAAAAAGACTTGAACATGCTGGAGGAATCCATTGCTTCTTACTCCAGTTACTTCAAGAACCTCAGGGAAAGCTTAAGGACGTTGCGCGTATGGGATTTCCTAACTTCTTGAGGGTAGAAATCATCAATTCTATTGATTTAGTTTAACACTTTCTAGTGTAGAATTTTATGCTCTTTCGAATGGTCTGGTTACTTTTAACAGGCAAGAAATATTTTATTCACAATATACAGGGGGATACGGGGGGTATTCAATTTTGGTAAGTTATAAATGAAAAATCTGATAAAACTTTTTTTATTATTCATACTATCAGCACGAACCTTTCGGAGCAAGTATAGTTGGGAAGATACACATTTTTCGTCTAAAAATAATTTGCATGGAGAACGGAATTGCCTCTGTGCATGGGAAAATTTTCTAAATTTTCAAAAATGTTTTTCATATGCAGCGGCAAACCCCTTGAGTTAACAAAAATGTATCTCAAACAAAAAATCGCAAAACCTTGCCTAGTAGTTATATAATCTAAATTTCGTATTACGATTGAACAAAAAACATAAAAAAATTAAAATGAATTTTTTTCGTAGCCAAAAAAAAAAAAAAAAAAAAAAAATTGAACTGTGCGTGAACTTTTTTAATATTACTCGAATTGCAATGAACTTTCCACAGCTTGTGCGTACCATTTACAAGATATACATGATTTTACTTTTAGATTAATATTTGGTATGCCCAACAGTTTGGCCTCTAATCACGAGAAACTTTCGAAAACTTTGCAAATGTTTTCCCGATGAGCAGCGACAAATCTGTGGGTATAGCACAAATGTTCCTAAACAAAAAGAGTTCACCTTCCCCAATTATATCACGCTCTGCAAATTTCAAATGATCGTATAAATAATAATTAAGTTTTTATGAAGTTGCCGAATTTTTTTTTTAATTGATTGGGTCAGCAACATATTTATATTCATCTGATAAGATGAAATTTTTATTATTGGCCTTTATAACTCGACATATTGAGCACATCTTTATTAGATAATTTTCTCTGTACGCCCAGTTTCTGCAACTACTCGCAGGAGAACTTTTTAAAATTTAAAAGTTTTCCCATGAACAGCAGCAAAAGCGTTGATATACAAAAAATTATCTATAAACACAATATAGTGTATCCTTCCTAAATATACATGCTCTGAAAGTTTCGTTTTTGTTGATGTGGAAGGCAAAAAATATTACGATTTTCTTTCTTATTTGCTGTAAATCAAGGACATTCTCAAAAATCAAATAATTGATCGGCATATAATTTTTACTATTCATCTGGATTAGAAATTAAATTTTTACAACTTGTAAAAATTTGTGAGATACACATTTTTTCATTTATATAAATTTGTGGTATACAACGGTTTTGCCACTGTTCACAGTTCAACTTCTTGACATTTACTAAAAAACTTTTTTTACATTGAGCTGCTATCTCCGAGGATACCACAATACATACAACAATCAAATGAAAACATCTCCAAACAAACATAATTAATTAATTCTCCTATCTCTCTCCAGTTCTTCCAATATTGCTAATGCACTAACTAACATATAGTCATGAGATCGTGCAAAATGCATCATGCAATATACAAACATTTGGCCATATTCATTAAAAAAACTTTTAAATTTCTATGAAGTAAAAGGAATTGCTGAAAATGCGGCAAAAATCATCAAAATAAAATTTTTTTTCTCATAAGATTGCTACATTTAGTGAGTTATTTCAGAAAAACATATGCCTATGGCAATTATTTCATGAAATCCCTTGCGAAAAATCTTTGTAGTGCAGCAGAAATTCACTGTAAAAATTCTTGATTAAAAATGTAAAAATACTACTCATCGATTTTGGGAAGAAGATTATCACAAAATCTAACACCTTTTTCTGCATATGTCATGTAAAACAAATATGTCGAGAAAATCTTTCTCTCACAATGGTCTATAATTTATCCCAAAAAAATTACATAGTGTTGTTAGGAATCCTTACGCGCAACGTCCCTTAATCGTGGATCCTGAAAGTTCAAATACGACCGGAACAAGATCTCTTAGTCTACCTGGCTGATTTTGAGGCTTATTGTAGTTTACACTAACCAAATGCCCATCACCAATGTTAAGACTGCTTGGCCGACAGCTAGAAGGAAAATTTTTGAATATATTACTGAGAAATCATCAAAGATAACCAGTGAATACTTCTCTGTCACGGAGATATCTGTTGTTGGTATCTGATGAAGAACGAAAAGAAAAAATACAGAGATACAGAAGTATCAGCCGCTCACAATTACCCTAATGAAGAGCATAAAAATGTGAGCCCTTCGGTTAGAGCGCTAGCTAGTCAAGCATATCACTTTTGGATACATATGAGAGACATGATTCCCTCTGAATAGCTTTCCATCTGTTATTAAGTCTTACCTCCATACTATTAAACATCGTTCCGTCATATATAAGAATGATGAGTTGACGGAGTATAGTAAAGGCTTCCTGGGGAAAATATAGTTGAATTTTGCGACTCCTTATAGCGAGAATATCGCTTTTCGAAATTTCTTTCCCAAACTAATCCACTTGAGATCGACAAATCAACTTATGCCCAAAAGACCGATGAAAGTAAACCTAGACGAATCTTTGGAATCCGTTATCCGGATAAATACTGCACTCCCCGGATGGACTGAGGTTTTGCAACACAACGTCGAACAACGAAAACCCAAATCCAAAAATAATCATCGGGCAGGGCCCTAAGAAGAAGAGTATCCTCAAGAACGAATAATGTAGTCGATACATCGTGATCCACCAATATTTACCAAAAAGAAACCATGATAGTACAGTTCCGTCCTGACATTAATTCGGAATTCTCGTCCTAAGCCTGATGACCGGAGAAAGGTTTTGTGTCACTACTGTGAAAAACAGGTCACTCCATGGAAGTGTTACAAATATCTGGGAGTATGCAGTTACTGCAAAAAGAGGAAAGGTCACATCAGGGCCAATTGTCGATCTAGGAAGTCTCCTTCCTCTTCTCCCGAATAAATTAGAAATAAGTCTGTCCCGCTGCGGTGGTCTCACGTGGATGAGGTGTCACATAATTAGTGCTCCTCCCCGTCACATAATCATTGACAACGAGCCTTCTTCCCTTAAACTGTTCCCTTGAAGAAGATATTCCGGTCGTCGATCTCAAAATCAATCAACCAATCACAGGCCTCCATCGTCCAAACAAGTGGAACCATCCCTACCTGCAAGTAAAAATTTAAACCCTTGCGCTAATGATGAGGTGCAGTATGATCCCCCTTTAAACTCCTGGTCTCCCCGGACTTGAGTCCTCTGGTGGAGAATAACCCTTTAATCGACTCAGTCAATGATGATGGAGGCATAGAAAATTTTAAAACTTCTAAATTATTTCCCGAGAATCTATCGAACGACCTCCCATAGATATGAATAAAAACCTTAGAAATCCTTACGGACTATGGTAGGTCCATTTTACTCCTTTCAAGAGGACCTCTGATTGTTCATCGCTTTGGTTTCCCAACAGCTCTGGCTTCTACGGTTGTATGGTAGACAGTGGAGCTGGAATTAGTTTAATCAGCACTGAAATCACCGAGGCGTACATGAAGAACTTGCCCTTACGGCCCTCTGTAGATATAAAAGTTAATGCCCATACAGGTCTGGTCGTGAACATCAGTACCTAATTGACTTACTACACTGAATTAATTTGCACTTTCCCTGACATGATGATGTATCTAAACCCGTCAATTTTGTTGAGTCCCAGGGAATTAGCCACTCCGCTAGTTATAGGGGCTGTCCTTTAAAAGGAAAATAGACTTCTCCAGACTATAACATACGACGGGAATTAGTACAGGATTGAGATTTATAGAAATCCATAGCTAAGAGAGAGTCTAAACAATCCCTTTTATAAATGTGTCACGGTAAATTCCATTATTCCCCCGTTTTCCTGTCAGATGGTGGATGTAAAGTTGTCCTTCACTTCTGAAAAATCTCTTCCTTGGTACGGTTTCACATCAGACCAAGCGGATCCGTGTACCAATTCTGTTGTATTGATTTGCGAGATTCGTGTAGTATCGCTCTATTCATCCCTTTCAGATACACCTTCATAATCTTATAGGAAGGTACCTGTAGTGGTAGGCTGTGTTCTTGGAAGAAAGAAGATATCTTCAATTACATACTAGGCCAGAGAGCGAATTCCGAAATCAACTTTAAAAGCAGACGTATGGTCCCCCACTAAGTTGGAGGAGGAGTTTTGCTCTGCGGATATTCCTATCTCTGACTCGAAAAAAGAACGATTATCGCTAGTTATTAAAAAACATAAATCGGCTCTCAGTTTTCGGTGACCACGGACGTTGGAGTGGCTTACTAATATCACACACAATACGAGGGTAGAAACTGGCGACCTGTGAGCATTACCAGTACGTTCTTTTCACAGGGTCCTGGCTCAAGAATAGAACAATAATCATGAACTGTTGGAGCAGGATATTATTAGACCTAGTAAATCCCCTTATCTCAGTCCTTGGTTTAACGGTCCGACAAACCTGACGGTAATTACGATTATGTATCATTACCAGGAATTAAAGTCAGTGTTTACTAAGACTAATTCCTTCCCTTACCTAAACCTAATAGATATGATTATATTAATATGTACGTAATGCTATTTTACAACAATAAATCTGGATCCGTTGGATATTATCAAGTAATCAATGGAGCCTGAAGAGTGTTGAAAAAACTGCTTTTCAGCCCCCTTTGCCCAGTATGAATATTTAAAAATGCCCTTTGGTGTAAAGAATGTCCAGCAAACATTCAACGTGGAATATGTTTGGCGTTGGAAGAGTTACCATGTCGAGGTTATGGCTATATTTAGATGATATTCATTCTCAGTAAAAATATAGATGATCAATCTAACACCTTGGATGTGTCCCTTTCTGCACATAGAGAAAAAAACGGTAACAAACTTTAAACCCAGTAAAACCTGGGGTGTCGTACTGAGGCTGAATTCTTGGGTCACCAATATATTCCCGAAAGTTTTATAACTCCCCTTCAGAAAGAATCTCAAGGAGCTTTGGAATTCCTGTCCCATACCGGTGTTTATCTAAAACATTACGCCAGATTTTTGGAATGGTAACTTTATAGGCGTCATATTCCAGATTGTTCTCAAATCAGTAAGCCTTTATCATGCCAGACTGGTGGTAGATCCATTAAATGGACGCCGGAGTGTCAGCAGGCCTTTGATCAACTTAAAGAGGCCTTAGTAAATCCCACATTGTTAGGTTTCCCTGATTATAGTCCGGAGGTTTCTCCCATGGAGCTCCATGTTGATGCTTCAGACCTCGGGGCTGGTGCTTGCCTTTCCCAAATCCAAGACGGCGAACGAAAGCAATTCTTTGTATTTCTAGACCTTCAATGCGGGCTCAGAGAAATTATGGAGTAATTGATAAAGAACAACTGCTTTGCGTTGGGCTGTCAAATCCCTTAGACCTTTCCTCGTGGTATAAAATTCATTATATATACTGACCATATGCCACTCATTTATTTACAAAATATGAGTTGGTTGATGGAAAATGTTAGCTAGTACTATGGAAGATCTCTATGAAATGACTTGACATCCTAGTATTAATCAGGCCTAAAAAATATAGTTTAGCTGATCTCTTTCCCGATCTCCCGGTAAATATAATATGAAACCCGCCGAAAATCCTTGTGGATTTCATCCTCTGGTTCTTTCGAATAGAAATCAGCGGAGGAGGAAGGACTCGTTAATAAATGTTTTCTTCTTGACTTAAGATCGGTCTTGAACATTAGAGTAAAAGATGTCTTAATCGCAAGAGTTACCAAAAGCATCCTGCAAAATAAACGAGTTCATAGGTCAGTGGTTTTGCAAAAAAGACTCCGTTATTAAAACTCCGGGTCAATTGCCATACAGAAGTTATCACGCCTATTCACGGATGTCTTTAAAGTTAACGTGCACATATATTATGCCCATAATAAACCTTTAATATATGGAAATAACGTTGGTGGTGTGAACCCTGTTATTTAAAATGCTTAGCCGGGGTTCACTATAACTATCTGCTAGTAACTCTAGTAATTGAATAACTTCTGTCGAACCCATTGAGTTGTACCTTCTTGAAGAAGGACCAGCTTTATAAAACCTGTTCGGGGTTATAAAAATACACACCTGTGTCCGGTATACGAAGTAAAATAAGCCGGAAATAAAAGTGGCTTTGCTTCATCGTTTAGAAAATGAAACTTCTGTCGTCATACTTGATGGAACTTAAATATTAAAACTACTTGGCCAATTAAACTTATCGGTACATGTATCTGATAAGTTACAAAAAAAAAAACTCTATCCTACTTTTCTTAATCTCTTAAGTAAATTTCCTTCTGAACTACCTTGTTCTATACATCTTCATCTATCGAGCTGTTTATGAATGTATGCTTCTATGTGCCTGAATCGTCAAACACTTTAATTAGCGTGAAACGAAAAAACCCTCGGTTGATACATGTATTCTTGCTAAAAATTGATCGTGTGTGTCTGGATTCTTCGAGTATGCTTGCAGACTAAAGATTAAAAAAAAAACAAAAAATATCTCAAAAAATCTTATGTCACTTGAATCCGTACTTTTATTAACCGAAAATGCTTAATATATATTACGATAAAAAATACTACAGTATATTTTAGAAAATATATGCATATTGATTAAATATGATTCATCGAAAGCCTCCTACCTCTAAAATTAATATATATATAATATAATAATTATATATATATTATATATATATATATATATATATAATAATATTATAATAATATATAATATATATATAATATTATTATATAGAACTTTGTATATATATATGTACATACATGTACATATATATATACCGGTTCCACGGTTCCAACGAACCTGGTCATGTCTTGACAGGTTGTGGGCCGGAGGAGCTTTAAAACTTATTTACAGATTTGTCCCGGTTCCTGAAGGAGATAATAAGATGTTCTCATGACCGACGTATGCCCTGGATGAGTAGACACTCTCTCTTCAAAATAATAGGACCAAATGGATGATTTAATAAGTATAAAATGAAAATAGAAAGAATCAGGAAAAAGACTTCCTAGATTGTTTTTATTTTCGAAAGGGTATATAATAATGGAAAAATTTTCATTATTATTGAGGGATGGAGTGTTTTCGATGAACAAAAATGATTAACTTTCCAAGCCCCTCTTTTCTGATTTTATACCTTTATTTTAAAGATACAAATTTTAAATTTTATATAATTAAATTTGTCTTTTTTTTTTTTTTTTTTACTGGTAGATTTTTCTCAAATAATTAATTTGTTACTTCTGATTTCACAAATCATTAAGTGCAATTGAGAAATAGAGAAGGTGAAAAATGACATAGTTTTAATCTAATTCATTTTTTCGCTTCGAGACAGTATATTAATAATAAAAAATGTAATCTCGACTATAATATGCTCATGTTTGATTCTTTATAATTGGAAATTCCACCATGACTCAATAACTGCCGGATATTTGATGTTTTTCAGGATTGACTCTGCATAGTTCAAGACATCTAGAAACCATCTCTGTCAGGTATCCAGGATATCCGACCAGACGATCAAGATTTTTTTGGTTCATTTTCCTCATGCTCTTGACATTTTACTAAAAATACCAAATAAAACTGTTCTGTGTCAGGCCGCACCATATCGTGTTGCGTACCTGTGTTAAAAAAATTACTGAGGCTACTGAAAGGTGAATGCCCAATCCCAAGTTTACTTACTTACATTCCCCGGACAAATATATGTGTCCAACAAAGAAACACATTAGTCAGATTGGACACCAGTAGCCAAAAACCACTGATCCAATCTACAGTTGGAATTGAAAAATCCCAAATCTGTTAAAGAAGAAAAACTTAATGGCCGATATAATATCGTCAGAGGCCCCACTTAATCGATGAGTTGTTATAACAGCATTGTAAGGGGAAGTACCTATTGTCACCCCTCATATCTATAATATCAACCAGGAAACCTTTACTTGATTCTTCTTGGTTGTTGGATTATATCAACAAGGAACCCTTTAACTTGATTTTCTTTGTTGTTAGAACCGTTTATTCTTAGAATCCATAATGAATAAATGGGAAAAACTAATTAAAATTAACATAAAATTGTATATAAAATTGTATAAAGTAAAATATTTATTGTAAATTATTGTAAATTATTATAGCTTATTTAGAGAGTCCTGAGTATCCTTCCCTGCGCGCTGTTTCTATGCTCTTTGCCTCTTCCCTCCCGTCTTTCTTTGAACGACGTGGAAAATTGAGTGGGCTGATAATTTAGTGGAAATAAGGAGAATATTGATTAATCCCATGGTGTTCAATTGGCAAATGAGCTATTTATTCTGTGATGTTTATCCTTGAATTGTCTTTTATATACATCTGACGTTTGCAACCCATTTTTGATCCCAGCCTGATTAATACATTCTTATCATTTTATAGCTTATTTATGATAATAATTAGCAATTATTCAGATTGTTATAATTATATATTTTTTTTCTAGTATATCTTATGATTATATTGTATGTTTGATAAAATATAAAACTAATAAAAAAACATAGCCACCAGAAGCACAGATGATTGTGAACATATAGTTGTGCTTAAAGTTCATACCCAAAAGACGTTGATAAGCCTTTCTAGCTGTCTCAGAGGTCAGTGCTACAACATTATTTAAGTTTTTAAATTAATGAATGTAAAATTTTGTATCGATGTAAAGATAGTAAACTTGACATTTGTTACAGTTTACCGTCTTGTTGCTTGAAGGCCATTGACATCCTTTAAGAAACCCCTCGTGGATATATCAGGTAGGTTTCTTATCATACATAGATCTACATTGTTGTTCTTAACTGTCAAATATGCAAATATAAATTATGGTATAAATACCAATCATTGTTTATATTTGACAGGGTTCCGAAGTTGGGATTCACCTTAATCCTACTCCGTCATTTTAATGGTGGGGTTCACCTGAATCCTTCAAGATTCCGAAGCTGGGATTCACCTTAATCCTACTTCGTTGTTCTAATTGTGGGCTGATTCACAGACTGGGATTCATCCTGAATCCGTCTTTTAAGCTGATACTCTTGAGTGAGATTCATTAGTGAATCTTTTCTCGGTGCTATTTTGAGGTTGAATTCATCCTGAATCTTTCTTCTTGGAGTTGTTTCGGAGTTGTGGTTCGGATTCTTCTCCCTCAATTCTAACGTTTGGTTCGCCTATTCTTCCTCTTTAATAATACTTCAGCTAGTGTGATTCTCTGATCATACTGCACCACTTGGAAACCATTCCCCAGTCAATTCTTAAGTCATCATTTATTCACAATTGTTGAGTCTGATTTTATTCCCTTGATTTTATATCATGAGCAAATTTGAAGCGTTCGTTTCAATCTCGTATCTGATCTAAGCTGTCTGTGCTCGTGTACATATTTTACACATTGGAACCTTTAACTTTTTTTTCCAACGTGTATTAACTGATTTTCTTCAATCATAATCTTTTATTCGTATGTTGTTGGTGTAGGACTGTGGTATATATTAACTTTTGTCAGACCTCCCACCATATATTCTGAGCGAGTTTAGTAAATCAATATTTTTACTTTGTGTGTCAAATATCCTTTGATATTTCTATTTATGACATTATAATTCTTAATCATTCAGGAACCATATCTGTGTAGACTTCTAGAACTTCTCGGATTAAACGTCCAATAAAGATCCGGGAAAGATCTATAAACTTATAAAACATTCTCTAGGTAAAAATCTTATGTTGTTATAAACCTTTTTAAATGTCACAATCCTCTTCGAATAGTCATTCAAGTCAGCAGGCCTACGGAGTCCTGAAGACTAACTTCCTCCGTTACGGAGAAAGCCTAACCTGCTGCGTATTACCCCTGATGGTGTCAGGTGGTTGCTGTGCTGACTAGACATTCAAACCACTATTTTTGAACATCACAAACCTAACATCTACGTAATTTTTATAAATTGACCTTCGTAATCTTCTATTCTTCGAACTTCATATCTCCAAGAAAGAGCGGAGAGAGGTACCTCACCGTCGGGTACACTTGTTGATCCCAGCGTACTTCCTCTCTGCCATTATATTTACTAATATAATATATATATTATATATATATTAATATATATATAATAAATATATATATAGATTAAATATATTATTATATAATATTATATTAATATTGAGTGTGGAGTCCAGGTCAAATGTATTTCTTAATATTAGTTTCACAATGTGACCAAAACCTAGAATGGAATTCTTATTCTAATAGAATAAGATAGTACATTCAGTTATTAATGTTTACTGCATCAGTTAAATTATTTTTTTCATGTTTATTATTTACTCTTGACTTTTGATGGATAAATAATACAGTATCTCTTTCTTCTTACAGTCCTTCTCATGGTCATTAAGTTCATAAGTTTATACTTTTCTGATTTTCAATAAATTTAATAAATAATATGACAAAGTGATAAGTTGCTTCCAAGTAGACCAAAGTGCATGTTGAGATTGAATTCCATTAACCTTATGACGAATTACCTACAAAGTATGAAAAGTTGATGTACCTATAATGGGATATATATTCACAGATCAGGAGTTCGTCTTGACTTTGTGATTATAACATTAAAATGTAGTTAACGTTACCCTCATCCCTTATGATTACAGCCCATTCTACAAGATTTCCTCTGAATCTATCCATAATCAAATTCTTAAACAACCCCCCGACATAACTTTGATAGGGTAAGATTCTTCGGCAATTTCTTAAACATTTCTATTTATTTAGACTTTAAACTATATAAAATAATTTAAATCTCGAATAATTTCACATATTACAATCTGATTCCTGTAAATCTTACAGGGTTTGTTTTTTGTGTTTTTGTTTTGTTTTGTTTGATCTTCATTATAGACATCGCCGGAACCATCTTATTCTTCAGTCTTATTTTGATTCTTATTTGCGGGCCATCTGCCCTGACGTCTTTTTGTTTTGGATCTTGATTTACGTCTTCGTTATAGACCTCTCGCAAAGATTCATTTTATTTTAGGTTCTAATTTCCTTTAGTATACATAAAAGGAAATTTTAAGTTTAAATCTTAATTTGGAGGAAATATCCTTCTAAAATTATTGACTGACCAAGTCACCTCGTGACTGTTACTTACCTAGTTATTACCTTGTTTTCGTTGAGATTGTTCCACAATTAAATACATTTTTGTATCTGGAATCTTCTCAACCACACCCTAATATAGTAATTATTTGCGGTTTTAGGTTTAAGGAAAATTATAAACATAAGCAGGTACTCCATAAACATACTGGAGTCTGATCTGCTTCATCTATCATAGCTATCCCCTTACTCATCCCGGATAACTGGTGAATGTATTAACATTACCTCTACTACTTTTGATAGTATATATGGATTAATAAATCTATCTTTTACTTCTTTTTCATTCTCCCCTTCTACTTCTCTATTGTTATAAGTGATCTACCTTTAGCCACAAACCAGGAGCATTTGGAACAAGCGGGTGGTCCCTCTCTCCTTACCCAGCCGATAGCAAGAAAGCTGAAATGGCTCTTTTCAATATCTCCTCCAGGTAGATAAACATTAATTCCTTTTATAATTTCTCACTGTTCTATATTATTTTATTAATTTTTGTAATACTAATTACTTTTTCATTTGGAGGTCAAGTGACCGTACTTATTCTGGCCCTCGTGACTGGTTCCACTACATATAATATAATATATATATATAAATATATAATATATATAAATATATATATAGTATATATATAGTTTCCTTGTGATTTCGCAAGCCCCTAATTTTGTAAGTTGTAATAATTCATAATATCGTTCGTGAAACAGAAAGAAATATTTAAATCTCTCAAGAACTATTTCTTACGAGAAGGAAAGATTTTAGTACACGAAGAAAAGAAATATCATAAAAGTTTTTTTGGCTTAGCGCAATTTAATTATATTACATTCATTTCATTTAATACATTATAGATTTCTCACTGCTTGTTTGTATGTTATTAATAATAATAATAATAATAATAATAATAATAATAATAATAAATAATAATAATAATAAGTAATAATAATAATATAAGAGCCACAATCCATATCTCAAAAACTACAATGCTACAGGGAAAAGGATACTTGTTGAATTCTGCAACATTTGTGCAAGGGAAAAAAAAATCATTATTTCAAAAAACTACAATAGCTACAGGAAAAGAAATACATTTTTGAATCCTTGAAATTTTAGTAGGAAAAAAAAAAAAAAAATAAACAAAAAAAAATTGGCTATTTTTTTTTTTTGCCGGTTTAAACATAATATATATAAATATATATATATATATAATAATAATATATATATATATAATATACTATATATATATATATAATAATTTGAAGTATTTATTACATGGCAATGTAGGGGCTCGAGCCGACGGGAACACAGGGACGTGTTCCATACCCCGTAGGAGGGCGGAAGAACCCCCGACACGCCAAATACCAAAGAGCGGGAATTCCGGACCCTCCCCGGGGGGGGAATTAGTCCTACCCTATAGTTCCCCGGAAGGCCGAGAGACCAACTCCGCCACGTGCGGTCAGTTCCTTGGGTATTCTTTAGTTAAAGAACAAAAAAACAAAATTAATTGAAAGTCTATTTTAACGAGTAACGTATAAAAGGTCTCTAAAATATAGGCCTTCTACTCATATACTATAATTATTAACATTATTTTTTTTTTAACACTTTCAAATCTAAACTTTACAAAGGATTCCAAAAGTATTAATAT
Source organism: Trachelipus rathkii (assembly GCA_015478945.1). Classification (NCBI taxonomy): domain Eukaryota; kingdom Metazoa; phylum Arthropoda; class Malacostraca; order Isopoda; family Trachelipodidae; genus Trachelipus; species Trachelipus rathkii. The sequence goes on along the minus strand of JABUQX010044230.1, from coordinate 38,429 downwards.
CCCTGTAGCTATTGTAGTTTGAGATATGATTTTTTCCCGCACTTAAATTTACCAGCATTCAGCAATGCTATTCCTTTTCCAGGTTAATTGTTGCTAGTTTTTAGATATGGATTGTGGTCTTCTAAAAAAAAAAAATTTGTAGACAAAGATACAGGAGCTCATACACAAAACTTTGAACGACTTGTCAAACAATGTGGTAATTTATTTGCATACCATAATTTAAATTCTTGAAACAAACTTCATAAAGAAACTGATAGTATCCCTTTTGAAAAGAATTGCTTTACAGCAAAACTTTTTATCTGAATTATTTTTCAATTTCCCTTGAAATGAAATGAAGAAAATTTGGTAAAATAGAAAAAGAATAAATTAAAGAAAATATTTCGTATTATTTGAATAAAAGAATAAGAAATGAAAAATGGAAGCATACCCATATTAATAGAATACGCGAAACCAACTTTAATCAACTTTTTTTTATTGTGGCTGGCGAAATCATAGGCCCTATAATATATAATATATTATATATATATATAATATATATATATAAAATAATATATATATATATAAATATATATATATATAATATATATCGCAGGTTTTCTCTCTTCTTTTCTAGAAGATGATGAGTTCATTGAAACATGCTTATATATGCTTAAATCCTTGAAATTGAAGGAAAAGATTAGCATAATTGAAAATGATGCCTGATGCTCATTCCGTAATGTGGTTCAGGAATTTTAGGAAATTGTAAAGATCCAAATTGCAAAAACAGCTGATAAAAAATGCTCATTGATCGTCATAAAAAAATGGGAGGTGCCGGATTTTATTTCGGTTCATTTAAAGGGTGCATCATTTACCACTCATATAATTTTTTTCGAGATGAAATTATATGGGAATGTAAGTGTAATAACATTAGGATTGATACCAAATCATCATTTTTCAGGAAATTGAAGGCAAAACGTTACAGGAAAATGAATAGTAGATATGGATGGGTTCTTAGAAAGAGAAGACCAAATGGGTTCACAAAAAAATCACGATAATAAAGGACTAATTAAATGCAAAATAAAAGCATGTTATGGACAATTAAAGCATATGAATAAATATATTGGGATATTAGAATATAACAATCTTATACAAGTAAAAAAGTTTTTTAAAGTTACAGTATACGATAAATTATACACATAAAAATATGTAATAATACCTACAAGTGTAGTCATAACAAACCACTATAAAAAAGTGAAAAAAATAATAATAATAGAATAATTCTCAAAGTACCGATGATAGAAAAAAATTGTCATTTCTGTGTTCAGCATCAAAAAATATATAAGATTCATTAAAAAATAAAAGAAACATTTTTTGTGTTACATCAGTGTTTAATATGGAAAAGTTTTCATAATCTTCACCCAAGTAAGAAGTACGCCATATTACCGTACCGAAACCCCAAAAAAGGCCAATACTATCCCACCGGTAATCCATAAATCTTTTCTTATCTCCCTCATTTTCTCAATTCATTGTTTCAATGAAAAGATCTGATCCACACATCCTCAACCATTCCTAAACCACTTTTCTTTCACAATCAGTCTTTCATTCACTCGCTTTTTCGACCAAAAATACCAGCATAATCTCCCTACAACACTCAATAAAACTAATTCCCCTATATACTACATATATATAATATATATATATATATATTTATGAATTGTATGTGTAATATTTTATATTATTATGTATATATAGTATATATTATATATATATATATATATAATATATATTTAATATATATACTATTATAATATATACTTATATATAATATATATAAAATATATTATATATATATATATATATATAATAGATATATTAATATAATATATATATATAATATATATTATATAATATATATATATAATATCATATTATATATATAATTAAAGGTTTCAATTATTCTTTTCTTCCCATCTCTTTCCAGTAACGTAAAAAAAAGTATTAAAGAAAAAAATTAAACACAAACAAAACAAAACAAAAGACACTGTGAAATAAAGAAGAGAAGAAAATAAAATAAGAACAAATAGTGAAGATTCGTAGTAACATCAACCACAGAAAGAAGCTCGAAGAGAAAAGGAAAATCCTTTTTCCCTTTATCAAAAGGGTAAGCGAAATTTAATTGATTAATAGCATATAGAATATTTATAATATTGCGAAACTGTTACTAGTATGGTAAAGTAAGGATCAGTAAAGGAGGAGAGATTGAGGTTATGGTGGAGAAGTGGAATGGGAGGTTGATGTTGAAGGAGTAATAGGTTAATAAATTCAAATTTTTGTTGAGGAACTAATTAAGAATCAGAATCATCGTTCATCAACAATTGCAGCAGATTTCTTTTGGTTTACCAACCAGAGCTTAAAAACTTTGCCAACAACAAGCCGAAGTAACGGACTAGTCGTTCTTCGCACAATAAAAGCCAAACAACATCTGTCATGGCACCTATTAAGGTAAACCAATAATAAATTGTGTTTCGCTTAAAAGAATAAAAGTACATGCTGCCTTGATCAATTTATTATTATTGTTATTATTATTATTATTATATTATCATTATATTATTTTTATTATCATTATTATCATTATTATTATTATTATTATTATTATTCCTATTATTATTATTATTATTACTATTCTTATTGTTACTATAATAGATCAGAGTTGCTTCATCTTCTCATTTTTCACCCTCATTCTTCATCTTCATTTCCCCCTCTTCCCTTTTCATTTCTTTCATCCATCATTCATATCCCCATTGATAAAGAAAGGAATATAAATGCAAGCAAATTTTTATAAAGGAATATAAATGCAAGCAAATATTTATAAAGGAATATAAATGCAAGCAAAATTTTCTGAAAAAAAAGTTGAATAGTGTCAAAGAGATTTTTATAACATTCATTTACGTTACGTATATATATATATATTATTTTTATTTTTCATTTTTATTAAGTATTTATACCATTTTTATTTTTATAAATCATTATTTTTTTTGATATTTGTGGATATACATATGTATACATATGTATATTCAGGGGAAATCCCTTAAAACATACTTAGATAGGGTTGTACAAAGAAAGTAAAAGAGAAGATTAAATAAAGCATTAGTCAATTTATATTAATTGTTTTGAGTCTTATTAGCCCGCTGGTGGTCATCCGAGTAAGTTGAAAATAACAAAGGTGTTTGGCCATTCGGTGAGTAACGATCAATCCTCATGCTACTATTTAAAATTGACTATATCTGTAATACTGACATCTTGATATCAGAAGTCTTGTAGAGAACAAATATTTTAGCGCTTGTATTTTTATAGGAATTAGTGCAAGGAGTGGACGTTGAAGGAAAGTAAAAATAGAAAGAAATCGGAAAGACCAACTTTCAAGTAATAAAAAAAAAAAACACACAAACGGGCCGAACCAGAAGCGAAGTAAAGAGAGGAGAGTAACTATTCAAGATTATTTAGACAAGAAAGAAATATACAATCATTAACGGAATCAGGTAAAGAAAGAGCAGAGTACTTAGCAGAGCAACGATAAAAACGAAATTTCCACTGCGCATTTCAATTACATATGTTCATCTTTATTTCCCACAGCACAAGGAAGATCGCGCAGACTTCGAGGAGCGACATCGGTTCCCAGGGCTGGGCTCTTCCAGAAGATTGCAGAACTACACCCCGATTGAAGGCTGGTGAGTAAAGCAATTTATCTATTGTGTTGGGAACCAAAACCTACCACATAAAGTTGGTAGCAGAGCGTAGTTGTTCTGCCAAGGAGAAGACTAGCTCTGCCGCTGCTGAGTTGAGTAGTTAATAGCTCAGCCGCCACTGTCATCAACAACAGACGTCAGCATGACGACGGATGGAATGAATGATTTGGTGGACGACGGAGACAAAAAGGAAAAGACCAATGGGGTAGAGATTCCGCATGACGATCACGTCCAACCACCAAACAGAAATGAGTCGACAAATGGTCAGAATGGAGTCCCAGGTCCTGCAATGGTAACTGTGGATTCTAAATTCCTACAGGACATTCTAAAACAGAATAGCGAACTGATGGACAAAATGACCACGTTGATGGCCTCCATGGGGGTCGACAGAAAGCCAAAGAAGGTGATACCACCAGGAAAATTTAGATTGGAGACAGGTGAGACCATGGTCCAATTCCTTGATAGATTTGAACATTACTGTGAGACACAGTATCCTGGATCAGCAGAGGGTATGGTTGCGTTGTTGGGGAGTCACCTTCAGGGTTCTGCCTTGGAAGCTTATAACGTGGTGGCATCAACATCGGCCGAATATACGGTGTTAAAATCCCAACTGCTTGCAGTGGTTCAGGAACAATTGAAAGAAGACAACACTTGAGCCGGCTGAGTTTAATAAAGCAAAAGCAAGCATGGTGAAGATGTTCACTCTTTGCTCTGCGATATGCTGGGGTTGGCACAAAAGAGCGTTCCCAGGGAAATAAGTAAGAAAAATGCCCATTCGTCAAGAAAAGTACATGGATAGTTGCCAAGACGTAAGATCAGGTTGAAGACTCGTTGATGAGTTAGAATTACTCAGGGTTTAGGATTCCCTGGGACAATTACTGCTGATTATTATTGAGAAAGTCTATAGGGGACAAGCCAGAAAAGAAAATCAGGTAGTGGAAGTCGTAGACTTAACAAAGTCATTGCAAATGTCAGCCATTTCTTCGCCAATCCAACAAGTGCCCCACCCGTATGGTAACTATGAAGGAATGTGCTGTTGTAAAAGAACCCAAATGCAATCGTCGCCCCAGGCTGAGGGATATTCGGGAAGTTACCAGACTGCTGCCGTGGTTCCCAGAGATGTACCTCAAAGAACCACTACTAACAATTATCCACCACCAAGATATGGTCAGCAGGCAGGAAACATTCCATCGAGAGAATTTAGAAATGGACAAAGATCAGGTCAAGGCTATCAACAGCGAAACAACAATAATGGTTCATCAGTTCCCATCTGCAGTCATTGCAGAAAGAGGGGTCACACCATGAGTGATTGTTGGACTCGGCCCTTGTGCATGTATTGTGGCAAGAGAGGCCATTTGATTGAGGAATGTTACCTGGAACAAAACCGGTGCTTGAGATGCAAGGAAGTTGGTCACTTGGTAGGAGATTGTCCACATCGGGGAGGACAAACTGTTACACCACAAATAACGTGTCCCTATTGCAAAGGAGATCATTTAGGTAAGGACTGTACACAGCGTTCGGGAAACGAAGGGTCTCTGGCATGGAAGGCTTCATGTCAGAGGCAACAGCAACAGCAACCACCACAGCCAAAGTAATAACAAATGAAATGGGTTCATGGGGGATCACTATAGAAGAAGATGATCCTGGAGAGTCACAGGAGATTCTCCCCGACTATTGTTATCCAGCAACATCGTATCCAGTATCCCCATTGCCAAGGGCGGAAGGTTCCCCAGAATTGACATCAACAGAGCCAGAATCACCAGTGACTGCGACCTGCACCATAGAAAATGATGAGGTAAAACAAATAGAAATATCGGTTAGAGTAGATAAACCTGTTAGATTAGAGAAAACTAATACTGAGAGAAAAGAATCTCTCTGGGAAGAAGAGAAAGAGAAAAAGAATGAACAGGATGAGTGGCCACCAGAAACCATCATCAGATATCACATTATAAAAGCACCGGAGAAGACCCTTATTTTGCAAGTGACACTAGTGGATCAACCACCAATGGAACCCATTATCGCGTTTGTAGACACCGGAGCGGAGGTAAGTTTAATATCGGCGGGTTGTTTTCATTTATTAGATAAGAAAGTAAGCCCTATTTTTCCCACCGCGTTTAGAGGGGTTACTGGGATAGGTAACGTTAGGTTTCCCGTATTAGGTGAAGTTACAATTGCCCTAAGATTGACCACTAATTATGTCCTGAAGCCGAGTCGCTTTGTTGTGGTCCCAGACCAACTAACTGAGTATGATCTGGTTTTGGGGTACGATATCTTAAAGCAGGAACATCTGTTGCCGGATTTGTACCATAGGGAATTAGTCATCAGGCGTGGGAATTATGTGCAAACCGTAGCAGTGGACATGAGACAGGGATTGCCAAGGGAAGAAACCTGTGCGTTAGTTGAAGCGGTAACTTTAGAACCAAAAAGGTGTATGATAGTAGAAGTGGAAAGGCAGGGAAAGAGACTAATGAAGCAACCTGTCGTGGTGGAAGCATGGCAAGGATTACCCAAAACGGTAAAATTAGAACATATGTTGATGGATTTTTCTGGTGATAGAGCTTTGGTGATATTACAAAATGATAGTGACCAGACAAGGCGGTTAAAGAAAGGATCAATTGTAGGTAGGATAGAAGAAGTTACAGTGGAGGATCCCACTGTCAATGTAGTCGAGTTAGATGAGCGGAGTCCCAACGAATATATGGAATGGAATCCTGAAAATTTAAGCAAAGCATTTAGGTTAGATGAGGCGGAATTAACACCAGAACAAAGAGAACAGGTAATTGGGTTATTGGAACGGTATCCTTCTGTCTCGAGTTTAGGAGATTCTGATGTGGGCTGCACCAATGTTATCAAACATAAAATCGAAACATTGACTGAGGATCCGGTGCAAGTGCCAGTCAGACGGTTACAAGGCCCTATGCTTAGAGAAATCGAGGCAGATTGTAAAAAGCTGGAGGACGAAGGAATCATCCAAAGGAGCAAATCCCCATATTCAGCCCCAGTAGTTCCAATCAGAAAGAAAGATGGGTCGATCAGACTATGTATTGATTATCGGGAGTTAAATAAAATCACAAAGGGAGATAGCTTTCCTATCCCAAATCTGATCGACATGTTGTTCAGTTTAAAGGGTATGAAGTTCTTTACAACGATAGATTTAATCAAAGGATATTATCAGGTTGAGATGGAAGAGACCAGCATTGAGAAGACTGCTTTTACGACTCCATTGTCACATTGGGAGTTTTTGCGAATGCCGTTCGGGGTGAAAAACGGCCCTGCAACGTTTCAACGCGGGATGAGATATGCCTTGGCACATATACCTTGGAATGAGTGCATGGTATATTTGGATGATGTCCTGATTGTAAGTGAAACATTCGAAGAACATCTGGAAATATTGGAAAAGGTTCTATCTGCTTTTGAAGAAACTGGCTTTAAAATCAAACCGGCCAAGACTTTCCTTCTCCGAAAAGAAGTACAATATTTAGGACACCGAGTATCCGAACATGGAATGGTTCCTTTAGAGAATAACTTACAAGGTATTATGCAATTTCCCGTACCGACCACCGTTCGTAAATTGAGGCAATTTCTGGGAATGGTCAACTTTTATAGGCGCCATATAGCGCACTGCTCAGAAATTGCGAAACCCCTTTTTGCATTATTAAGTAACAAGACACTGAAATGGACCGAGCCCTGTCAGAAAGCGTTTGAGGCATTAAAGGAAGCACTTACATCGCCACAGATCCTGTCGTACCCAGATCGTACAGAGAAAGCAGCACCCTTGTTATTATATGTGGATGCCTCTGATGTCGGGGCAGGGGCGTGTCTCGCGCAGACACAATCTGGAGAAGAACGCCCTATTGCTTTTATTTCCACCACATTCAATAAAGCTGAACAACGGTACAGTACCACGGAAAAAGAGGTAGCTGCTATACGATGGGCTGTGAGGGCATTAAAACCTTTCCTATATGGAATAAGAGTGGTCATCTTTACTGACCATCAGCCACTTTTATATTTGCACAGTATGCCATTGGTGAATGCTCGGGTAGCTCGCACGCTCGAGGAAATTAACGATATTGATTATGAGCTGCGTTATATTCCAGGTAAAGAAAACGTCGTGGCTGACGCTTTATCAAGATCTCCTGTAGGAGAAACATTCGAAGAGTATGAAGCATTGCTAGTAGACGCCATCCCTGGGGGGTTTTCAGAGATTAAGATTCCTGGAGGAGGAGATTCGCTTTTCCAGGCTTTTTCGGTGGGGTTGTATGGGTCGATGGAACATCATTTAAAAGTAAGACAGGAGGTTGCAAAGGAGCTATTGGAAAATAGGAATGCATATGGGTTACCCGCGGGGAAAGAATCTAGGCAAATAACAAAAAGATTACAGTTAATGAAACAGGCGGGTCAATTTCCAATAACTCAAGCCATATTGGCATTTACGAAATTGTATAAAGTACAAGTTTGGATGTATTATGGGGATACAAAACCCTTAAAATTTGGATTAGATACAGAGAAAAGTATTTTTCATCTTTTGTGCCGTGGAGGAGTCCATTACAATCTCCTAGTGGGCCTTCCAATGCAGCCGCTAAATAAAGAGGAAGAAGTGATCAGTGCTAACGTGGTAACATCCGAAAAATTTGAGGAAAGGATTTTGTTGGATGAGTCAATGGAGGAGGAAGCTAAAGTTGTGAGAATATCACCAACAGTGGACAAAGAAGTTCCCCTGGTTAACCAAAACACCGGTGGGGAGGTAGAGATCGAGATACCGGATGATCCAAAAATTCATCATATCATAATAGATTCAGATAACATAATAGATCCTTTGGAAATCGAGCACGATGATATTGGAAAGATGCAGAGATCGGATTATACTTTGAGACGATTGAAGAATGCCATCGTAAGAAAATTGCCGTTTAATGGTCCGTTACAACCGTTCGCTAGAGTAAGTAAGTATATCTTTTTTATAAATGATCGTTTATATAGAGAGTTCTCTACGGGAGAATTCGCTCTCATTGTCCCCAAAACTTATTTAACTGAGGTAGCTATTAAAGCTCATTGGATGTTTGCACACATCGGGAAACATAAATTGCATTCTCTATTAATAAACTGGGTATGGCACCCAAAGATAACTACTATCTGTAATGACATCACTACCACCTGTAGTAAGTGTCAAGCTTGTAAGATCTCAAACATTCTCTATGTACCGCCCACTCTTAAGATCGTAACTTCCAGACCATTTGAATTGGTAGCAATGGATTTGATCCAATTTCCCTGTTCTACCAGGGGAAACAATTATGCATTAGTGATGGTGGATCATTTCACGAAGTGGGTGGCTGCTGTTCCCATAAGAAACAAACAAAGTATAAATGTCGCAAATGCATTTCAACACCGAATACTGCCATTTTTGCAAAAGTTCCCTGAGCGACTTCTTACTGATAACGGTAGGGAATTTATTGGACCTGAGTTCGAGGAGCTTTTAAAGAGACAACAAATAAAACATGTACTAACAACCCCGTATACACCATCTTCTAACGGCGCGGTCGAACGGGTAAATCGTACCCTGAGTCAATATCTGAGAATGTCAGTAAAGAAGTCAAATAAATGGGATGAAGAGTTGTCACAGGTCTTATTAGTCTATAATCATACAACACATACGGAAACGAACTTGACTCCTTGTGAAAATATACTTGAAAAAGGCACATGAATTAAGAACTGGACTCCCTTTACCTGTGGAGGAAGAATGTTGGACGGAAAGTCATGTTCGATTCGTTCCGTATGAAGTCCATCAAATGGTAGGTTTAAAGGCTCATCTCCCTGGAAATCTTACGAAAAATAAATTTGATCCTAGGTATCATGGGCCTTATGAAATTATAAAAGTAAATGACAATCATGTCACATATGTGTTACGATCTCCGGAGGATGGAAGGCAATATAAGGCTCATCATAGACAGTTGCGACCATGGAAAATGCCTCCTGAGTATTTAACAAATAATCCAGTATTTCAAAGATATGCCAAGGGTAAGGGAACAGCGGACATAGACGAAAAGGAATTGGAAGAAGTCTTCGAACAGGAGAAAATAGACATTGAACCGTTAGAACCAGTAGAGTTAGAGTGGGAAGATGATGACAGTGATGACGAGGACTCTTTCGAGGGGTTCACCATTGATGACCGAATATTAAGTGAGGTTAAACAAAGTTTTGTGGGATTAATACAAGAACAGCAAAGGATTAACTTGGAATTGGAAAAGATAATTGAAAGAGAAAAGGAAAACGGATCACACGGAGATTTGAGTAATGTAGTAAAATCAGCTGAAGAAGAAGAAGTCAATGAATATTTACAATGGGATGCATCTGATTTGATAGAAGAGGCATTTTATCGTTGGGAGTCATTGCAAGCTCCACCGGAGGATTTTAGGGAATCCTTACCAAATAATAAAGTGTTTGAAGAATGTATTCAGGCATATTCTACCCCAGTAGTGGGGTTGCCTATTTTTGAAGAAGTAGAAACGGAAAATTATGTAAATGTGGAACAGGATGGACAAGAAGAAAACTCTCTTCCTGATGATTTGTCATTCGAAGGGTTCGACGGTATTAATGACTTATGTAGAAATAGATTAGCTGAATTGAAATCACAAAGAACGGAAGGTGAGCGTCCATATACTCGATCGAGAGGGGTATGTCAAGACTTACCGTTAGTCTTCCCGTATATGATAGAGCGAAAGCGAAAAACAACCAAATAATACATAAAAATGATAAAAACAATATATATACATAAAAACAAAACAAAAACAAAAACAAAATACATATAAATAATAAAGACAACAAACTAATAATGGAAATAATAATAACAAATAATAAAAGGAAATGACAAAAAAAATTTACATAAAAGTGACAGAGAATAACAATCTAAATAAAAATAAATGTACATAAAAAAATATATAAGAATAATGAAAGTGACACAATACATAAAGGTAATAAAAACATAATGAATTTAAACATAATAAAAACAATACACATAAAAATAATGAAAAAATTCTAAAGTGGGAATAATAAGAAATAATAATGAAATATTTAACAGTAACTAAAACAATTTAAATGAAAAAAATATATAATAATAACAACAAAATATATCAATAAAAAGAATAAAAAGAACAATGAAGATGTAAAAATAAATGAAAACAAACACACCATAACAGCACACATAAAAAGTACAAAATACAACAGAATAAATAAAAATAATAAAGACACGTAAATAAACAAGACAATAACATATATCAATAATGATAGAAATACTACATAAATGAGAAACAATAATACATAATATGAACGCCTAATAAAGGAAATACATTAAATAAATGAAAAACAATAACTTTTTGTAAACAATGAAATATACATGAATCATAACAAAAACATTAGACATAAAAGAAAAACAATAAAAACAATTATACAAATAACCATGTAAACAAAAATACCCAGGTTTCCAAATAATTAATTAAATGGGGGGGGGGATCAAAGCAAATGAAAAATTTATTAAACTGATTAATATAAATGGTTTTATTCTTTTTTTTTTCAGATTTTTGGTATTGGGCCATTCGTGGGTGCGTGATCTTAAGAACGCATACATTGAGGACTTATTACCCGGGGCCACCGTAGTTTTTGAGTCATACCCGGGGAAAAAGCTGGCTTGGTTTAGTGATATGGCTCACATGATAGTAAAGCCTGACTATACACATTTGATAATTTTTACAATAATTCCGGAAGCTTATAATCAGACGCGGTTATCTGTTCCGGGGCCATTCAGTCGACCTGAGGGATATTGGGTAGATACGGCTAATTTTTCCTTTCAAATCGAGGACTTTGCCCAAAGGTTCTCGAGATTTTCCCAAAAATGTGCTCGTCTCAATCCCCAAATGCAAGTCATTTTGGGGATACCACCATTCCTTGACTTGGTGGAATATAATCGGAAGTTGGTACTGAATTATCCCAAACGAGTGCAAGATATATATAATCATGCACCTGAATATTCCGATCGGATTCTGCATTTGCAGGCTACCAAGATGCATGCTCACATCCGGCAGCTTCGAAGAGATACCATACAATGGCACCAAAAGAGTTCCTTTCCGGTTATATATGCTGTAAAGGGATTGCCGGGTCACAAGCTCAATGTTAAAAATTTTATGGAAGGAAGAGTGTATACCCTGGGGGAGCAGGGATTTTTGAGAGATGGGTTACACCCAGGTTGCGATTTGAGCCGGCAAATATTCATTAAAATGCGAGCTCTGGGGTATTTCGGCGAGGAGTTGAAGTTGGTAGGTGCAGAAGCATCTTCCTCAGTTCCGGAACCTGTCAGTAGCACCGGTACACCAGAGATAAGCTATCCAAGGGGTAGTGTCCAGAGATAGTGGAGTAGTAGATGGAAAATGGTAGTGGTGAGTGAAGTTAGTGGTGGGAAAATGAGGCAGTTCAACCAGTCCCGCGAACAACCGACCAATGATCCTTCGGAGGTGGGGCCAAGTTCCCACGAACAACAAGTCCAGGACAACTCTGCTATTGTCCCGGAGGTGCCAAGCGAAGCTGTTGCCCCTAGCGTCAGAAGTTATTCCCCAATTCGGTTTGGAGATGTGGATCCGGGTATTGTGGATCAAACATCCGCGGTCGTAGTAGAGCGACGTGGTCGTCCCCGTACTAGGAGACCCAGAGAAACCCCGTATCAGCGGCGTCAACGGCTGACATCGAATCAGTCGCAAAGCTCTACATCATCTGTGGCGCTGAGTGTCACAAGATCGGTCCCTTTGGTTGAAACCGTGGATGTTCAGACCGCTTTTAGAGAACGAGTACAGACTAGTCTGGTACAAATCCAAGGTTTCATGATGGCCTACGGTCAGGAGCTGTCGATGGAAGAGGTAAAACGAAGAGTCCGGAATATATGTGATGAGTAGGGACAAGATCCTCCTCATCATGTATTTTTAATCCAAGAATGTTTTATTTTTTTTGAATTTTGATTTATGAAAAAAAACCTTAAAGAAAGGTTGTTAATTTTTACTCCGGAAGGAAGTAATTAATGATGGAAAGAAATTTTATTTTTGATTTTTGATTCCAAATAAGAAAATTTTGAATGTGAGAAAAGGAAAAGAAAAAAAAAACAAGTTAAGGATAGATCTCTGAAATGGTGCGTCAACACCAGCATTGACGGGTGGGGAGGAATAAGATGGTTTTCAAGTTATTCTTTTCTTCCCATCTCGTTTCAGTAAGGTAAAAATTGTGATATTAAAGAAAAATTAAAGCACAAACAAAACAAAACAAAAGACATTGTGAATAAAGAAGAGAAGAAATACAATAAAATAAGAACAAATAGTGAAGATTCGTAGTAACATCAACCACAGAAAGAAGCTCGAAGAGAAAAGGAAAATCCTTTTTCCCTTTATCAAAAGGGTAAGCGAAATTTAATTGATTAATAGCATATAGAATATTTATAATATTGCGAAACTGTTACTAGTATGGTAAAGTAAGGATCAGTAAGGGAGGAGAGATTGAGGTTATGGTGGAGAAGTGGAATGGGAGGTTGATGGTGAAGGAGTAATAAGTTAATAAATTCAAATTTTTGTTGACAGGAACGGGTTGAGGAACTAATTAAGAATCAGAATCATCGTTCATCAACAATTGCAGCAGATTTCTTTTGGTTTACCAACCAGAGCTTAAAAACTTTGCCA
>JABUQX010044230.1:0-20000 GCA_015478945.1 Trachelipus rathkii | reverse complement strand
AGTTAAATATGTTAAAATTAAAACAAATGCAGCTTGTGTATAATTGCATCTACAGGTTATTAAATTAAAGTAATTAAATTTTGAGAAAATGTAAACATAAGTTACTCACATTTGTTATCACTATCAAGTTTGTCCAATGAACACAATCATTTTTCAAAATCAGCAATGTGTCCTTGGTTTTGGTGAATATTGTCGTCCATTCAAATTATCCATGGAATATGACATTCTGGAAGCTATTTTTATGAAAACGAAAAATGTTGTCGATTTGTGTAACTCCTTCGGCATCCAAACTGATGTGAAGAATATTTTTTCTATTTTGGGTATATAACCAGCTGTATAAATACAAAGATTTCAGAATATGAGCAATAAGCCTGCCCAGGTATGAATGGCCAACTTAATTTTTGCTTTGCCCAAAACGCTCAAATTACAGGTTATTCTTTTGTACTTTAATAAGGCCGTATAAATTCCTGTTCTTTTGTTTATACATGCAGATACATGATAGACATTTCACCCATTGGTTACAAATACTCACCTCTTTCTTTTCCAAAATATTCCACAAACCATCCCCAAAATTAACACTTATTCCTATTATGGTTTGCAGTATTCACCAACCCTAGCAAACCTTTTTCCTCTTTAGTTTCCTTTGTTCTTTGGTAGTATTCCCTCCCGAAGTAATGCAAACTTCAAATTTAACTTCCATAAAATACTCTCCGAAGTATTCTACAATTTTCATAACTGCTCATTCCACTTCCTTAACTCAGTTATTTGCGAGACGAGGTGCATAATAATAAAAAAATTGTTTATAATAATCATAGTCTTAAAATTGGAAAAACTTTAGAATGTCAAAAGATACAAAAATACTGAACGCTTCTAAATTTTTGATTCTCCATGGAAAACTTCTCTCGCAATAGGCTGCAAAATTGTTACTTAATACAAGCCAGATCATCAATTTTGCGGCTATGACAAATCGCAACCTATAATACGATCAATTAAATTTAAAAGTATATATACCAAGAAAAACAAAGCCAACATCTTTTCTCTTTTGCATTAACTAAAAACGTAGGTTTCGCGATTTATTTATTTATTTTTTTTGACATTCATTTCTAGCTTATTTTCCCGCTCCTTCCAATGATTCAAGTGGTGTTTCACTGTTCCTTAGGTTTTTTCATAATTTCCATTTCCTTAATTAACCTATACATTAGCATTATCTAAAGCAGCGAGTCTTCATGGCTCTTTCTGAATTCTATCCTCCATTCCCTTTAGCCTAATTTATTTCTAATAAACAACCCCCATTTCTGTAAATTAATACCTTTCACTTTTTCCTAATTTTCTTCTCTTAAAATCTATAGCACCACATATCGTTTTGCAAATATCCCACAAGAACTGCAAGTCTTTTTCCTGGTATAAACCTCCTCTTAATTCTTAATATAATCTCATAATTCAAGTGTTCTTCTTTCAAATTCGCATTTATTAGGTTTCTCCTTTTTCGCTTATTTTATGTATTCCATTTCTCTCTCATTTCCAGGCCTTCCAGAATGTATTGCTTTTCTATTTTTAATTTAAATTTTTTAAACTTAAAAAAAAAATCTAATTTTTAATGTGCCATGACAAGTTTAATGTTTTCTTTTCATAGATGTTTCTAAGTTTTTAAAATGGACTTTGTACCATTTTAAACACTCTATATTTTTGGTTTATTTTTAATGCTCAAAGATGAGCCTAACTACGACTTCTATATCAACTATAAAATTTTATTAGCTTTAAGTTGAAAATAAACAATTTGTTTTTCAATTTATATTAGTTATTTATACTAAATTATTTCATATTGTTAGTAACTTTCAAATTCCATTCTCTTTCTAATGTATTAAACATAGATGACTTTAGGTTGTTTATGTGGTATCAATATGCGTATATATTAGTGAAAATAATATGAAACAATAAAATAATCTCTATAATAATATCTAATAATTGTTGAAGTAAGGAAGATACACTACTAGACATTTATTTATGTGCATTTAACATGAAGTCACCATAAAACTATATCTAATTCCCTCATTCGACAATATTCACATGTTGATGTTGCGGTTTTTACGTTATCTTATGCGTCGTTATGTTAGCAGTAAGCACCTATAAATCCGTATACAATTATACAGCTATATAACTAATATCTTTAGTGGCTATAATTAAATATTTATATTATTTATTATACTAAACATTATTTCATACTTAATTATACCTGTACGGTGATTATATATATACTATATTAATATATGTACATTCTAATATCTCTATATATATATATATATATTATATATTATATATATATATATATATATATTATTATATATATAATATATATTATATAATATATATAATTAATATCTTTTATTATTATATCATAATTATACTTAAATATCATATACTGGATGGATCGTCACTCGTTGAGTATACCCTATATATAGTTAATATAATTATATATATATATTATATATTATTTATATATATTAATAATTATATTATATTATATTATTAATATATTATTATAATATATATAATATATTATAAAATATAATAATAATAATTAATATAGTACTATATATATATATATATATTCTTCTTATATATATATTAATATATATAATATATTATATATATATTATATATATATATAATATATATATAATATAAATATGAGTGTGGGCTATATACATATAATACATTAAGCGTTATTTAACTGGTTTAATTTTTCGGTTAACATTTATACAAATATAGTCTATTTGTTAATTTCTCGTATAAGATAGTAATCAGATCTATTAATGTCGATCAGTTACTCATATTTTGAATTAACGTTAAACTCTATTATTTATTCTTCGTATAGAGTTTTATCAAAATTTTCTAACCTCACATCTGTTAAGCGTTACTATTTAATTTACGAGTTATAAAATATTCTTTCTTTATTCAGATTTTTTAAATATATTGTGTTTATTAGATTTCATTTCAACAACTTTTTTTCCAATAAATTATTCCTAATCGTCCATCCTCTCAATTAGCTCATAAATGTGTTATTATTCTTACGATTCGGTTATTATCTACCGTTTTGTAATGTTTTACATACTGTTTTTCCATATGCTTGATATTAATTCCTCATTATTTCTTATCATTGTTCATTACTCTTGAAGAATTAAAAATAAGATAGTTAGAACTGTTTGCTCCTACTCATTCCAATGAGGTCATTAACTTATATCTCTTTGTTCGTTGAATTCTATGAACTTGCTTTTTTGTTGACAAGTGAAAAATGATAAGTCGGCTAGACAATTATAGACATTAAGTATATAATATAGAGAACAATTATAAAAGCCACATATGGGTATCGAGGACTGTTCCTAGTCAATCCACTCCTTATTTTCATATATCTTATATCCTTATCTTACTAATTATTATTATATTATATATTATATATATATTATATAATAATATATATATTTTATTATAGATATATATTATTATATATCTATATATATTATTATATATATATATATTAATATATTTTATATATATATATATCTATATATATTATATATATATTATATTATTTATATATAATATATATATTATATTATATATATATATATATATATATATATAATATATATTATGTATATCTATTATATATATATATATATATATTATACCTTTATATTATTACTTATATATATATAATATACTACTATACAATATATGATATATCTTATATATATATAATATATTATATATATATATTATTATATATTTAATTTATATATATATATATATATATAATATATTATATATATATTATATATATATATATATTGTTATATATATTTAATAATATATAAAATATTATATTATATTTATATATATATATATAATATATATTATATAATATATATATATATATATATATATATCTATATTATATATGGGATGAAAATACTAAAATAAAGATCAAGAATAGACTTTACATTCCCGCTACCAATTTCTAGATGAGCTATTCTAGATTTAAAGATTTGAAATGCTTCAATTCTGAGGGATTACAAGAGACAGAAAAAAATAAGAAAGAGGTGTTTGGAAAGAAGGAAGCACCGGCGAGCAAGCTTGGACCTTGCTGATGTTAACCAGAATTCTGTGCCATCATTTTGCCTAATAAAAGGTCATAAAATTGTGAAGACAAATGATTGGGTTTCCTTCGTATTTAAGGCTGAGACTTACAGCTAGAGAATAGTTTCACAGTTAGTCGAAAGTCTTGGTGAATTTTTTTTTTCAATAAGAGTCTCACGCCTCCGGGCATAGTTATTTAGGAATGGGGAATTCCTCTAGGTAAATTTTATTTAGGTCCGTGTAGGGATGAACCCGCGCCCTTGCCATGCGACTCTGTGCTCAACCGATTGAGCCACGGTAGTAGTGACTTGGAAGAAGGGATTTTTTATAAGCTTTTTAGATTTACTCGATCTATCTAATCAAAGACGTATGAAGTCTTAGCCTTTCTTAGATATTGGTAGCAGTATCAAACTGCTCATCCATAAGAATTGAGGTTAAGAATTTGTAATTATATATATAGAAATATAACACAAAGCATCACTATAGGGCTTGTATCAAATTTGTTGTATACTATATTTATTATAACAATATACAATACATACAATAGTTTGGCTTAGTCATAACTAATGATATATATATATAATAAATATCATATGCATAAAACCTATTATCTCTCACATATGCATAAATTTAATAACTAAGTCTATATTAGTCACAACTATGCCTAGGGTATAGGTCATTAACATTAAAAATCTTATTCAGTTCGTTTTTTTAACAAAAAAAAACGTTTTTTTTATTTAAAACTAAAAAAGAGAAGTGTGCACTCAATTAATATATTTCTTATGGTTTTTTCGTTTCTCTGATATTAATAAATTATTTACGAATTTTATTTATTGTCTCAATAACTAGTGAAAACTTCCAAATTAAAATTCTATAGTCATTAAAATACAGTAATCATACATAATATATGTTAATAATCATGAACAAATCTCCAAAATATTCAAACAATCTATTCTAGTACATTGATATAAGTTTTATTTAATCCTATGCTAATTTTAGCTAACATTTCTCACTGATTATCTGATTATTATTAATCTATTATATTTATATTATTATTATTCATTATTTACTTATTATATTATTATTATTATTATATATATAAATCATTACCTAATCTATATATTATATATTCTTATACTCTTCATATTATTATTAATATATATATATATATATATCATATTATTAATTATATCAATATTATATATATAACTATTATATAATATATTATGATATTTATAATATATACATATATAGTATATACTTGACAAAAATGATAAAATTATCTACTAAAGTAGTAATTATAAACCATTTGTCTATTTAAGTAATTAGATAAAATAAATAAAGTATAATAAATATATTATATTGTTTATTTATTTATTATATATTTACTTTGCTAATAAAATATGTTTACTTCTTGCTTCTCTTGTTCTATATCAGAACTATGTTATAAGTCTCAGATTGATCTCAATTCACACTTCTATCATGGAGACCCGCCTCAAAAAAAAAAAACTATTTATTGTTTTTTAGAAGTTTTTATTATTAAAATTTTATTCTAATTTAAATTATTATGTTATAGAATATTTTTTTTGAATAGTAATTCGTTTCCAGAGAAAAATATATTAACCTCTTTCTTCTATTGATACTGATGAGCGTTTTTGGATATTATCTGTATCACTAATGTCTTTTGTGTCTATTCTTCAATATTATCATTTTTAAAATTTTAAAAATTATACTCTTTTACTTAGTTAAACGAATTCAATCTATTAATTATTATTAATATTTTAGAAAATTTTTTTGAATATCTAGACTTAGAAATTTTTCGGTCTCAAAATGTGTGGGTCGCTGTCTACAAGATTGAAAATAATATATTTTATATTTTTATTATTATCTTTGAATAGCATTCTCTTTTTTAACATTTAGTAATAATTTTATTATATTATTTATATATTAACTAAATCAAAAATAAGACTACTGAAGTAAATAAAATAAATATATAAATATGATACTTTATTAAGATGGATTGGCCATATGGTTAGTATTTAGGGTTATCGGTTAATTGACAGGAATATTTATTAATAAAAAAAGTTATTTTATAATTTTAAAAAAATTTTAGTTATGAGATATATTATAATATATTATATAATATTACATATTATTATATTAGATATAATTATCTAGGATTACTCTCACACACGTATTTTCTAATTTCATAAATCATCTAACCATATTTGTTTCTTTTTCTCGGCAAGAATGGTGGATATCTGGTGGTGAATATTGGAACTCGATCGACTGCAGAGTCATAAGACAAAAATCTCACTCTTAAAATTATTGAGAATAGCTTAAGTTTGACTAATGCTGTACGCGACGCGCTAACATTCTATGGTATAACATTCGCATTGTTATTGAGAGGTATAATCATATTTGTAGCTTCACACTATGTACTCCCTTAGAGTTGTATGACTAATTACTTCTACCCCCTACAAAACCCCGCCAATAAATTCGCATTATCATAGATTAATAGTGTTCGTATTATGCATTTATGTATTTCTTTCTAGAATTCTGTATTCTATTCCGCTATTTCTGGTCTTCTCTAATTTCATACTCATCTTCGTTCATAATACTTGTAATCACTAAGTTCTACACACTTTATTTTACTATGTATCACGATCTATTACCACTCAGCTTAAATGTACGATAATTGTCAAAAATTCAACATCGCTACTATATTGACATATCTTCTTATAGAAACCGTACTATCATTCATCCTTTCCAAGTGAAAACCATAACATACTTCATTTATTCTCTCGTTTACCCTTTCTTCACACAACCCACCAATCACAACTCTACTATTATAATTATTCGTTCTAATCTCCTAACTCCTTTATCTAAATTCTTCTCTAACACTAATAGCTATTACCTCCTATGATTGCATACTTACTGAAACACATTGATAACTATTAGATCTATATACTTCATTATTCATATAGATCCATGTCCTCACACTATATAATACAATAACATATGGTAACAACATACCATCATGTAAAACTCTAACGCACACTTAATATCAAGACTTAGTCCCTTTATAACCACCAAATGACTAAATCAGTAAAGTTTAATTGCTAGCGCCAGTTCCTCGACCGTGGTATCTCTCTGCCCATTTCGCGTCGACGTTTCTACTATATAACTCTGCTCATCTCCATTCCCTGTCTATCACTTTATCTTCATTACCAATCATATTACCTTATAATATATTTTAACTCCAGAACCTTTGGTTCCATGCTAGCTCACTCCATCTAACATAACTTCACACTTGAGGACTGTTCCTACTTCACAATCCAATTAAACCTAACTCCTTTACTTATAACGTTATTTAACTTATATCAATCCCTCTCTTTTACACACTCTGTCAAATCTCTCTCTACCAATCCTCTCACTCTCAGATTAGCCACACAAAACCAAATCATCCGCATATAATAGGTAAAGGGCACCCTCCACTCATTTCCATCATTCTAACCATTTCCTGTCACGCCACCTTCAATTCTTTCATAACCCGATCCAATATATAAGTGAATAACCAAGGAAGACATAACACAACCCTTCTCACTCCGTATTAATATAAACCAATCCCTTTTTGACCACCAGTTATTCTTACACGCCTCACTATCGTCATACCATACTTTTGATTCCATTCAGAAGCTATCACCAACACTATATCACTTAACAGCCTTGCCATATGACCTTCCCTATTTAACACCATCTAACCCTGTTGCAAATCCATAAAAACCTAAATACATTTAATTCTTCCTCCTTCTATATTCTCAGTCATTTGCTTCATGTAAAGATTTGATCCACACATCCTCTAACTCTTCTAAATGCACCTTGTTCTTCACCAATCCAGTCCTTCAGTCACTTCGCGCACTCTTTCGACCAAAACACCAGCAATATTCTTTCCTACAAACACTCAATACAACTAATACCCTATAATTTCTACAGTTCCCTTTAATCTCCTTACCCTTATATAGAAGGGTACTATTACTGCTCTCCTCTCAATCCCTCGAAACTATACCCTCCATGAAACCGCTTTATTACACACTTGGAGGATCCATCAATCACCATCTGCCTCGTTCTTGATTATTTCACAGAATTTCATTATAAACTGCAGATTTACCATTCTTTCAACTTTCTCACTCTACCATTCCTTCCTTACTAATGACGTCATCCCAAAATACTCTTTCCTTTCCTGTACCATCAACCCACACACAGTCATTTATCACCTCAATCATTACCTGCCAAATTATCAGAATTTTTCAAAGTGTTCTTTCCAACTCCCCCCTCAACATCCATTTCATCAGTTAACAAAACACCATCCCTATCATTATCTAAGCAGGTTCCCTTATTCTAATTCTTAACCTTTCGGCTTCCTTCCCAGAAGAGCTTCCTATTTCCCTTGGTTAATGATCCCCATTATTCAATTATCTATATACTCCATCCTTCCAAACTGTTTATCATTAGATATCCTATTCTTCTTTTTTCTCTATGTAATGGCTATATTCCTTTTATAGCATTTACCTTTTTTCCTCCCTATTAATTATATAATTTCATACTACTAGTCATCTTTACTTTATGTAAACCTCATCATGTTTTGCTTATTTAGTCTACATTCAATACTACGCTTCTTTATTTTACATTATATATCCGCTATTGTCAATCACCTCTTATATATTCAATACCTACTCTCACTCTGTTATCATTCTTACTTCCTACTATTATAAGCTAAATATATCACACTATATTACAAAAATACTTTTACTTATTTGTGCTCAACTGCTAACAATTGCTTATCCTTCATATATTAGCTTCTAAGATATTTCATTACTAGTATCACTTGTTCTACAATAATCAATACTTAAATTTATATTAAACTTGCCAGCGTTCTTACATTACTTATCTTATATTGACATAAAATAATATTGTTCACTATTAAAATATTCTCTAGCTTTTTAATTTTTATAACCTACTATTCCACTTCAGTATACATACCTTCTTACTCTGCTTCCCTGGACAAACATACTTACAAACCTTCATCAAATACTGCATTTATGCCTTAATTTCTTTTAATATTCTATTATACTTAGTATTTATATTTCTTATATGGTATTATTCTTACTTATTTTCTATTTCATGGTTTATATTTCATGAAGTAATTATATACTTATTTATTTACTTATCATTATTTCTCAACTATACCTATTTATGTCTTTTATCTCTCTCTCTTCAATACAGAAATACTAGAATTCTCTAACTAAATTTCTGCCTACCATTCTCATTTTGCCTTGATAGACACCACGATCCCAAAGGAAATTTTAAAAACTCAAAACGTACTCACCTGTTATATGGAACAACGCATACTATATCGTTAGTATGGGATCACGTAATAGCTAGTTCTAAATATCTATATAGCAAATTAATATGAAGATATTTATTTATTTATTTTAGCTAGAGTTTTATAGTTAAATAAGATATATTGACAGTGATAGGCAGGCATAATAAGCTATATAAATATATAGCTATATATCCTTATCTTATTATAATTTATATATAGAGGTCACATTAATTTCTAACTATAATAAATATTATACTTTATTATAACTATATATTAAATATAATATGTTTTGAAAACTGAGAGATTAATTTAGAAGCAGAATGCGACGAAGACTGTAAAACATATTGAACCCTAATGCATGAGAATAATATACGTTATACAAACTGCAAGTTTGGTGATAAGCGACTGTATACTCACTATTCACGTTTTACCAGTCCGAGAAGGTGAGTAGTTTAATAGAAGCGTAGTTATATTAGTACGATAGAACGCGTTCAGCGGAGTAGCCGTTTATAGCGAGGTATCATACTTCTATGTTAATAATATATATTATATATTAAATATATATATATATTATTAATATATATATAATACCATAATAATAGATTACTATTATTTATGAAGCCTAGAGTATAGGGGTTTGGTACTACTAGTATTAATATATTATAATAAACTATAATCCACTTTAAATACACTAAAAGTATTGTTAATATAATTATTATAAAACATTCATAAAAAAAAAAAACATTTATGTTTGATAAATAAAAATAAAAAGACTTAGTTTTTTAAAATAAAAAATAAAAAAAATAATACAAAATCAGTTTTTTTTTCATCAAAGCTACTTATAACACATGACCATTACTAACTATATAATAATAAACTACTATAATATAAATATTAAATCCTAAATAATAGAAGCTACAGCTACTTTCAATATTGCTATCAATATATATTATTATACTAAATATATGATACCTATCACAATCCACATCCACTAACGAATCAATTATAAATGGAAATTATTTCACTGTAGTTGCATAGAGTCTACATCAACAACCTTATACTCTTTAGCTAGACTATATCTCAAATTTAACATAATCCTCTAATTACTTGAAGTCATATTAGCTTATTCTATTATAATCAAGGATGGCATATAGCTTTTTTCTAATTATTATTAATCTATTATTATAATTATAATTATATCTTTACTATATAATATCACAAGATAGAGATAAGTTAAAAAATTTGTTTGGGTACTCTACTGTTATATCAGATAGATGTTAAAATATTTTTGTAGATCATTAGTATCATTTTTCCCCATCTGAATAAAATATTACGCCTTTACTACCTACATAGAAAACTATTCCTAATATCCTCTAGACCTTCATACCTCATACTCTGACCGCTCCAAACCTCGATAATCATCCTTGTTGCTCTATATAGTTTCAAATCACTAATCTATGAATATTATCTAATCTTTCTTCAGTTAATAGTAAGGCGGGCCCCATATACTTGTTGGTGGCAACGTTAACAGCACTAATTCTTTTTCAATTACTAAAAGAGTGAAACAAGTTAAAATAATCTGCACAGTTCGCAATATATAGCTTTGTCATTACTTTAGGCCTAAACATATAGTCTATATTTAATTAATATATATAATAATAATATACATATAACGTTGATTCTTATACTTATCCTTTGCTCTTAGTAAACAACGATTGCGATTTCTTATAGACATACAGTCATCTTATTTAGCTTTAAATTTCTCTAGTCATTACAAACACTGATTTAGCTTCAATAATTATTGATCAGAATTTAAACGCTTATAATCACACCTAAAAATCTTTTTATTCTCTTGGTTCCATCAGACTTCCAGTACCAATTACCTCACCAATTCATGATAGATACGTAGTTGAAAAACTTTTATTTGAGTAACCTAAGTGTGAATATACCTTATATCACTTTTTTATCTATTAAAATTCCATTTGCCTATCTTTAATACTGCTCACAACCTAAGAAGTTTATCAACTAGATATCACTTCTTGTAATATTTATTGCTCCTTCTCACTATTCCTAATACTGAGGTGTGAGACGCCTCAAATTATATATCATATCTGCAAATCATTTAGAACCTATTATATTGACATATATATATCGTTCACCCTTGATTAAACTATTTATATTATATTAGAGGAACTAAAATAGTTAGGCCTCCAACTACTGTAAACCTCCCTGTTTGGACATCAATAATCCACTCTTCTACTATTTCCCATTATGATAATTATATTATCCATTTATAGTATTGTACAACAACTGTTTTTCCTATTTCGCTAACCATATTCTTTATAATCTAATCTATATGATACCACATTGCAATACACTTTTTCATCCAAGCTCTATAATGTGGGGACCTTATTCACAAAGCTTAACTATATAAGTACTTAATATCATAACAATCAACCTTGAATATTTATTGGATAAATCAGATCGTATCAGTATCAGTATTGTATATTACCTATAAAATTTAATAAGTGATTATTTTGTCTCTGACATATTCTACTATACCTTTCTGAAACCGTGTAAGGATCATCTCACAATAACCTTATTAGTTATCATATTCTAAATTAATTATTTACTCTTATATGACACATTTCTACTATTATATATCATTAACTTTTACCTAGTAAACCTTTACAACCAGAGATGTTAAGCTAACTTAAGCTTATAATTTCCAAATCTTCCTTACTACTGCCTTTTCTTATATTCGTATCGATAAGATCTGTTCGTCTAGGATGCGATCTACTTCGCAGATCTCAATCTTGGTAAATCGATTCCCTTTTTTAATATTGCCGATTGGTGGCAATTGTTCACCTTATTTCAATATCTACTTCGACCCTGTATTAAATATCATCAATATTTATGGCTGCTCATTTTAGCTAAGCGTGCGTAGACTATCCGTCTTTAACGGAATTTCTGAAACTATGAGGCCAGACACCATGATTAATTAGCAGAATTTTTCTAGTGGCTGATAGAGATATTATCAAGTTGTATAAAATCATTATCCAATGATTAATATAATCGATTTATATAAATAGTTCCCTTATTACGATCAATTCACATATTCTGTTTAACCATGTTCTTAATTTTGTTAATTATACTTATTGCTATAGTTGGATGCAGGCTGATCATTCATTATATTTGCTTGCAAGGAATTACTTATATTATTATATATGTACCATAACTTGGTTCATACTAGCATATTTCATGCCACATGATACATTCTTCCGACACAGAGGATAGAGCAATATCCTTCTGTGCTAGGAGGTCACGAACGTCCTATTCTATACCGATAATAGCTTATATTTTCGCGTGAGAAAGGCAGCTCATCAGTCTTCTTTTCTATTTAAGTGAATTTATTGCATGATAGAGAAATTATCTTTTTGTGGACGTTCTCTGCAGTTTGATTAGGTAAACTGACTATATGTTCTCTTATTTTTATATTTAGAGATGAGTGTCTATGGTTGTGATATAATATCTCCTTATTACTGACATCTTTGTGCATTTGTAATGAATCGAGATGTGCAAGCTCTTAATGTTTTATAGCAAAATTATCAGCAATGGAATACATTATTCGAAATTCATGTCCTGAAACTCTTTTAGTCTAATACATTCTCACATATACATATCTCATCACTAGTTTCCACGTAGGTTTTTTGTATATTTGACTGAAGGACTAGTACTATTACATCGTTACCTTTAATCAGTGCTTGATTGCCCATGGAGGTTATTTATGTCTAGATAAGGCGCTTCCTCACATTCTGTTGTAATCTTTATATTTTTTGTCACACGCAGCATAAGCTCCTCATGTTATTGCTATTTTAAATAATTAGTATACATTATCTTAGAAGTGGTTTTCAATGATTTGCGATGAGATATGTACTATTTGCTTTAGTGGGGTTTTTACAGCTAGATATAAGAGAATTCCTTATTAGAATCTTTATTATATATCTCAATAAGACTACGATTTAATTATATGAAATATATCTAAAAGTTTTCTCTAATATATATATTCATATCACCTCATACATAAAGTAAGATAGTACTCACCATATTAACCATAACCTATAGAAAAAATGGCTATAAGTACTATATGATAACCAATTATAATATATACTTTCTGTACAAATCTCTAATTAAGTAAATCATTTATGAGAATGTTTTTAACAACTTTAAGGAATTCCCAATGCAGGTAATTCTCATATAATAGATGACTGCCAATTTATTTTTTTGATAATTCAATTATTTTTTTAGATATATATATTTTGTGATTAAATTTATAAAATATCGAAGGGTATAGGCCCTACTTTTTGATAGTATAATATTAAGTAATTTTCTTATTTATAATATATGATTAATTTATTTATAACTAATTTATTTATATATTTTTATTTTTAATATTTTCTTTTATAACAATTAATTTATTTTTTATTTTTTTTATATAAAATTAATAATGTTTGGTATTAAATATATTGGGTAATAATTGTTAACTGCAAAAGTGATTATATTATGGTTAATTGTATATCCCTATAAAGTAAAGGGTTGTTCACTATATATATATAATAATATATATTACCCTATATATCAATATATATATATATATATATCTTTATATATAATTTACCTTATATATAGGTATAGATGGAAATATAATAATCAAAGACAACATTACTCAAATAAAAATATAATAAAAGAATCTTGTGATAAAACGAAACCTTCTATAATATATATACTGATTCGACTCTTCTATCTTAGGAAAAAAAGATTACAGCCTATCTCTATTATATCATATAGTATGTTATAAAAATAAAAAAACCCTAGTATTGTTTATTATGAAAAAAAAATATTTTTTTTTTATTTTGAAAATTCTATCAATGATAAATACTTCCCTAAAAAAAAATAATAAATGAAGAATATAGTGAAAACGAAAAATCGGCAGTCCTCTTTTAGGTATATTAACAGACCATTCTTATAAAGTTGAAAACATTTACTGTTCCCCAGCTTTCTTATAATTATAAATTAAGTATGAGCCTTCTCATGCATGCTCATTTTAAGGGCCATTCTCATAGCTATCAGGTTAATTATAATCTAAGTATACTGCCAATTGAAATCCTAAGAATTAAACATGCCTTGTAATGATATAAATTCTAAAACCTTACGGATTTGTCTTAATTTGTTTAATCATTATGATATTTCTTTATTCGTTGTCATTAAAAAATTGTTTCTTCCTGCTTCTCTTTCCATAAATCAAGTAAAATATCTATGTTTAACCTGACTTTATGATTGGAAGTCACTGATAACTCGTAAGCAACCATGAGACCGCCCTAGGATTTTGAAATTATTCTTATATTATAGTTGTAATTATTATTTATACTTGGTTTATTTATTCTTTATTTTGGTAATACTTTTATTTTATTACTATTACTATTAAATTGTGTTTCGTTTTATAATTTCAGTTTAATTACATTACTTATTTTTTTTCTCCCATGGTTTACTTTTATGTTTATTGTTTTCTCTATTCTTCATTATTATTTTTTTAGAGTATATCCTGGGATTTTCATAAAAATTGGGGGTGACAACCCTCTGGGTCAATTACCGATAATTTTTAATATTTATATATAATAAAAAAAAAAATCTGGGAAACACATTATCCCTACAAAAAGTCGAAATTAGGCAACTTTTTCCTCCAGAGTTAATTTTTTTTATTCAACATATAAATTTTAAATGTAAGTGAAACGATAAAAAAAACTACAAAGAATTTTTTGATACTATTTTTGTAAATTAAAGTTTATAGTTTTAATACAATAGTTACGTAAATGTTAGTCACCTCAGCTATATATTTCCCCAAATTTCTCCGCTGGATTATGACCATGTAGGCCTTCAGGCCGGGAGGACTCATGAGCATAGAAGTAAATAATAAACAATAAATATTAATGAAAGAATAATAATAAAAATAAATTATGAAAATACAAGTACGCCTTGAAAATAAGAACTTGGAAACTAGCACGCCCAACAACTCCCACATTCACAAAGTCTATTCAACATTTCATACTCATTTCGATGAGAGATGAACATTCTACTTTTAGCATCCCAACCGCTTCCAAGTCGACCTCCTTGAGAGACACGAAAGCGCAGAAAGAAAAGGAAAAGAATTATAAAAACTATCATACACTTTCACTTATATCTCTTCTATTTTATTTTTATTTTAGTACCGTATTTAGATGTAGGATATAATACTCATATATGCTTCCACGTATATTATCTTACATTATTTTAGTAGATTTTGTACTTTGCCAATATTGAGTATAATTGTCCAGATTTCACTAGGCACCAAAAATAAGGCTCACTACTGATTCAATAACGGTCGTAACCGGTGCTCGTGTTACTTCAAATTAATAATCAAAATGTTAAAGGTATGGCGGTAAATTGTCTAATTTCTATTCAACTATTTCAACTATCAATCTATTATAAAAACTATCATATACTTTCACTTATATCTCTTCTATTTTATTTTTATTTTAGTACCGTAATTATGTAGGATATAAAAACATATATATGCTTCAACTTAAATTATCTTATATTATTTTAGTGGATTTTGTACTTTGCCAATATTGGGTATAATTGTCCAGAATTCACTAGGCACTAAAAAAATAAGCATTCGATTTAACGGTCGTACCGTTGCTCGTGTCAACTCAAATTAATAATCAAAAATGTAAAGAAAAAGAGGTAAATTGTCTTTTCTTTTCAACCATTTCAACTATCTATCTCTATTCTCTTTACCTTCAAGGCTTCAACTAATCAATTACCTATTAGGACTAATATATATATATATATATATATATATATATATATTATATAATAATATATATATATATATTATATAATATTATATATATATATTATATATATAATATATATATATATTATATATATATATACTAATAAACAATTTATTAAATTACAATTACTTGTTAAATTGGTCTCTTATTTATAAAATCATCTCTAATAAATAACGTTGGGAGTAAAATAGAAAGTTCCATGTGTTAAATATGTACACGAGCAAGACAAGCTCTAGATCAGATATCGAGAGTGGGAAACCGAACGCTTCAATATTGCTCATGCAAAAGCAAGGGAATAAGAAATCCAGACTCAACAATTGTGAAATAAATGATGACTTATCTGAATTTGGAACTGGAGATAATTCAAAGTGTGAGTATCGATTCAGGTAGATCACAACTCATGCTGAAGTACTTATTAAGAGGAAAGAATCAGGCCGAACCCCAACGTTAGAATTGGCAGGGAGAAGGATCCCAACGAACCAGAACTCCGAAACTAACTCAGAAGAAACGATTTTCAGGATGAATTTCCCAACTTTCAAAATAGCGACGAGAAGATTCACTAGGAATCCTCATCAATAGTATCAGCCTTAACGGACGGAATTCAGGATTGAATCCCTGGAACAGAATTGGATTCAGAATGAAGCCCAACACAGATCAGCACACATCAGAAGATGATCGGATTCGAATGAATTCCCAAATAGAAAGAGGATTCAAGATGAATCCCAAGATCAGAAGCAGCCCAATTTTAGAATGGTAGCAAGATTCAGGAGGAATCCTAGCCCACAATTTGAACCCTGTCAAATATAAACAACAATTGGTATTTGGACCATAATTTATATTTACATATTTGACAGTTAAACGAAGTCACATATATCCATTCAATTAAGAAACATACCTGATATATCCATTAGAGGGGTTTCTTAAAATGGGGACTAATGATGTCAACGGCCTTCCAGCAAGCAACAAGATAGTAAACTTAATAAGAGTCAAGTTTACTATCTGTACATTACTACAAATCTTACAGTTATTAATTAATAAATCAAATAATAAATTTGTAGCACTGACCTCTGAGACAGCTAGAAAGGCTTATCAACTTCTTTTGTATTTAAATTTTTAGCACAATTATATTTTTAATATCATCTGTGCTCCTGGTGCTATGTTTATCATTAAGTTTATATTATATCATTATACGTAATATGATAACCGTATGTCCCAAAATTAAGAAATACTGTTATAATATCGATAATTGTTATAAGGGTTTTCAATAATTGAAGACATAATAAATAATACAAAGTATCACAGCCTGGATTAGAAATGGTAAACAATTCCAGACTGTATTATAAAAAACATTTTCGAGAAATAAACAACACCAGAATAAAATAGCGAATTGCCAATTGACACCATGTATGCATGATCAATATCTCTTATTATATATATATATATATATAATATATATATTATATATAAATATATATATAAATCTTTACCTCTAATAGTAAAATAGTACACCATTTTCAAGACGACAAAAGTAGACCTATTAAGCTTTATTATTTTTAAAACACTTCAAACCTTGAATGATAAAACGTTATTCATTTGTTTCCCTGTAATATTTAACCAATTGAGCAAGGCGCATATGTATCGCGCAACCTCCTTGATCATATTATTATTATAAAAAACAAGGATAAGTAAGTACTTGTGACCATCGTTCGGAAAAAAGTTGTTTTTGTTTATATGCCACTTTTAAATTGTTAAGCATATAACAGTGCAAGTTCTACTTAAATTAGACTATAATCCCAACCTAGTTTGTGTTGGGAAATATTTATGTAATACTTTTCTCTAATTGAAATTCCTTAAGTTAAAAATATAGAACAGTGCAATATCGTTCTGAAAGTCAAATTAATTTTTGAAACTACCATCATTAATTGCTCCTATCTTATGATTCAATGCAAAGGATCTCTGTAATTATAATTTATTATTTCGAGGTAAAGCCTGGCCAGGAACTGTTTTGGGTAATAAATTGGTAGGTCCTATGCATATTAAAGTTGCTGTAATTATTTATAAGGTAAGACACTTTTATATTTCTTTATTAGTGTTAATCAGTTTTATTTTAAATATTATTTCCAAGAAGTATATGTTCAAATTTGTTGAGTTTGGTATTACTAGAAAATGATCAACATCGATATCTTTAATGAATCGAAAAGGTGATTGATTTATTGTATGTACAAGGATCGAAATTTGGCAATTCAACCATACATGGTTCAATCAAACAACGAAAATCGAGTTATTGATTCATTTCCGCTTCATGATTCCTTTCCTGATACATTTCCGCTATTGCCTTGTTCAATATTTGTATCGAGTATGTATCGATATATCGATTACATATCGATATTATAAATTATTCACGAAAGCTAAATGTAAATTTAAGTGTGAATTTTGTTAAATTGAAATGGATTTTAAACATTTCTAGTGTAAATATATTATAAAAAGTGATAGTGTTAGTAATTGGTGATGGGATAGTTTATAATAATCATATATTAAAGCAAATTTATGCTAAAATTAGAAATTAAGTTTGTTTACTAGCAGTACATGCGTTCGATAGGCTATAGCTATTGAAAATTATAAAGCTGCCTATTTAATGAATTTGGATTTCATTTATTGGTTAAGAAAATTATTAATATTAAGGTACAGTAATTAAATTATGCTACAAATAGTAAATTTTATTATAGGCTAAGTTTATATACCTAATCAAAATTATGGGCCTAACTGATGAAGAAGCTCAAGCTTTAAGCTCTTGTAAAGCTTCTGTTAAAGCTTTGATAAGAAAAAGAGCTATTTCTAAAGCAAAGAAATTACTAATAATTTAAAAGTTACTGCTTTTGTTAATGAAATAAGTTAACAGAGGCCTCTATTTAGAGCTTGTAATACTGATCATTGAGAAGAAGTCTAATCTATTAAAAGTTTGGATGAAGAGATTGTCATACTGTTGTCTGATAATAATGTAGAAATTTGATTAAAGATCCTTTATTTTAATTCTGAAAGCTTGAAGGTAAGTGATTTTACCATTTTTGAAGTTGTCAGCTGAGTTTATTGGTCCTTTTGTAAAAATATTTTTCCAAAAGAAATTGTAAAATAAATAGAGTGTAAATACTTGTAATTTTTTGGATTTAATAAATAAATAAGGTTAATATAATGATTCTAAACTGCCTCAGTTGCAGTGCGAAGTTTTTGATGGATTGGAAAGAATTAAAATTAAATTTCATGACAATTAAACTTTAATGAAATTTTATAATTTAATCGATGTAGCTCGAAGTGTACCAATTCAGTAGGCTCTTATATTTATTAGTTTTAAAAGGATTATGCTCTTAAAGTAGTGAGCCATCTGTCTATTACAGATGAAAACTATGAACATATGCCTTAAGGTTATTAAAGAAAGAATTTCTTGATAAAATAACATAATAATGAATATATATATAATATTTTAGATCTTATAGGTTGATGAACAGGCTATGATGAGGCTTTTTTGAAATTGACAGTGTACTATAATGAACTTAGGGTAATGATTTAATGAACTTAAGAGTTTATGG
>JABUQX010044229.1:47500-52500 GCA_015478945.1 Trachelipus rathkii | reverse complement strand
CATAGTAAGCTCAGTACAATATATAAAAAACTTTCTTGATGATGTAGATGTTAAAAATTATTTAACACTCTATAACATAAAAGTTTAAGAGTTTTCACCATACCCTGGAAAGGCCAGTTTTCTTGGAGGCTTGGTTGAATTCCTTTAGTTAAACAGTTGAAAAATATTATATATAGTGATATAGGAAAAAATATGTTAGAGCATGATGAGTTTTCTATTAGTGAAATAAGCAAATATGCTTATAAATAAAAGGCCAGTAGCACTAAAGTCACTATTAATAAACCCTGAGGTGAATCCAAATATCCAATTTGTAATAACTCTGGAGATATTGTTGAAAAGATATGAGGTTCCGGCCATCATCGTTTCACCTCATTTGTTTCATGATAGTGCGGATCATTCCGATGACCCTGATTGGTTTACTTGTGAACCTGATCAGGATCAGTTATATTTGACTTTTCAAAAATACCTAAAAGTTAAATCTAATTTGAATGATTTGTATTATTGTGAATTTTTAAATAATATGCAGTATCTCGCTATTAATCGCAAGATAAATATAAAAAGAAAAAACACTCTTCTTCATTGAATGGGATATATTGTGGTGCAAGTAAAAGAAAAATACTGTATAACCATATTTTATCATGTATGGAAACAGTAAAGGATAATTAAAAAAAATTACTTTGAAAGGAACTGTGTTCTGTTAAATAGGTTCTAAAATTTAAAAACAGAAGTTATAGATTTACCAACACATGATCAAGAGATTATATTAACGATAAAAAATTTATATCATTTAATGAAAATATACCAGAACCAGTGTGTCCACCAAATAAAGAATATATATAATAATAATAAAATATTATAATAATAATCATATAATAATATATTAATAATAATAATAATAATAATAAATGAGATAATAATAATAGATAATAATGAAATAATGAATAATGAATGAATAACTAATAATAATAATAATAATAAAATATATATAATAATATTATATATAATTTAATAATTATAATAATTATAATAATAGATAAATAAGTAATAATAATAAAATATATAATAAGAATGATATAAAATAATATTATATAGATATTTAATATTTAATAAATAATAATAATAATAATACATAAAAATAATAATAATAATAATGATAATAATGATAATAATAATAAAATAATAATAAGTAATAATAATAATATAATAATAATAAATAATAATAATAATAGATTAATATTATTTATAATAATATTATATATATAATAATAATAAGATATATAGATAATAATAATAATAAAATTAATAAATAATAATATGATAATAATAATAATAATAATTATTTATATAATAATATATATATAATAATAATAATAATTATTATATAATAAAATAATTTAATATAATTAATATAATAATAAATAATTAATTAATTAAGATAAAAATAATAATAATGAATTAATATAATAGATAATATAATAAATAATTAATACTAATAATTAATAATTATAATTAGATAATTAATAATAATAATAATGATGTAGAGTTTGACATTTACACCGTGCAGTTGAAATTTCTGGGTTGTAATTGATGCTGGGCTGAGTCCCTCTTATATTAAAAAGGCATTCCTTAAGAGCCGGTTATCCAATACTATTAATTATATATGAAATGGAGAATTTTTTTGAAAATTTTTTAGACCGAAATTTCAATTAGACCATAATTATTATTTAAGGATTTTAGATTTACGTTGATTATAAAAAAGTTTATTTTGTTACTTGCACATTTTATATTTAAATAATATTATTTTGTTTATCAATTGTTAATTAGTCTGAAGCTCGTCTCCGATATGTCCTGAAGTTGGCCTAGGCGTAATATTAGAGTTTATATTCAGAAAGCGGTGTCTATTTTATTCTAGAATAGTCCTTAAGAAAATCAATTATGAAGCGGTTGATACACTTTAGGAAATTGGAAAAGGCTTGTAAATCTCAAATTAAATTAGAAGCTGATATAAAATTTCTAAAATATTGCTTAGCCAATCAGCTCTTTCCAAATTTCACGAACTTTAAACTTTTTGATGAAACAGCCAAATATGAATCTTATACCCTTGAGTACAAAGCTTTACTTATTATTAGAGAGATTTCTTCTAAAGTAAACAAAAAGCACGTTGAAATATTGAACTCTTTCAAGAACCTGGTTAAACTCAAGAAAACTGTCAACAATATACAATTTTATGCTTGCATATTTTTCTTACAAAGGATATTAGATCAATTCTCTAGTGATACTTATTCAACACATCACAATAAACTAAGAAACCTTTATGGGGGTGAGGTAATTTATCCTAAGCATAACTCTAAAATAATTAATGGGACGCTCGCGTTGTAATTTATCTTTAGCTGAAAATGATCTACTGGAAAAAGGCCTAAATTATAGTTTACCGAAAAATGAAAATTTAATGCTCTTTCGAATGGTATGGTTATTTTTAACATACGCGAAATATTTTATTCACAATATACAGGGGGATACGGGGGGGGGGTATTCAATTTTGGTAAGTCATAAATGAAAAATCCCGATAACCTTTTTATTATTCATGTGATCAGCATGAAACTTTCGGAGCAAGTATAGTTGGGGAAGATACACATTTTTTGTTAAAATAAATTTTTTGTATGGAGAACGAATTTGCCTCTGTGCATGGGAAAATTTCTAAATTTTCAAACTGTTTCCCATTTGCAGCGGCAAAACCCCTTGAGTTTACAAGAACAGGACTCTAAAACAAAAAATAGTAAACCTGCCTATTATTAATATAATATAAATTTTTTTTATTTAAAAAAAAAAAAAAAAAAAAATAAAAATAAAATTTTTTTTTATAAAAAAAAAAAAAAAAAAAAAAAAAAAAATTGGAACTGGTGGCGTGTAACTTTTTTAATATTTACTCGATTGCAATGAAACTTTCACAGCTTGTGTACCTCTACAAGATTACATATTTTATTTAGATTACTATGGGGTATGCCCAGCAGTTTTGCCGCTGATCACGAGAAAACTTTTGAAGAAACTTTGAAATGTTTCCCATGAGCAGCGACAAAACGGTTGGTATTCAAAAATTATCAGAATAAAAAAGATGTATCTCTATCCAATCCTATACGCCCTTAAAATTTGGGCCTGATCGTATATCTATAATTAACGTTTTTAATGATTTTTTATTTTTGAGTTGCCAAAAAATTTTTTTAATGAATTGTGTCACGCAACATATTATTATTCATCGATTAAGAATGAAATTTTTATGGCCTTTATAACTCGACGATATACAAATCTTTTATTTAGATAAATTTTTCTGTACCAATAGTTTTGCTACTACTCGCAGGAAAACTTAAAAAAAATTTATTCAGTTTTTCCCATGAACAGCGGCAAAAAGCGTTTGGTATACAAAAAATTTATTTTAACACAATATGTGTATCGCGGGTTTTTATACATGCTCTGAAATATCATGTTATTTCGCATATATAATAAATTTATTACGATTTTTTTTTAGTTGCCAAAAAAAAAAAAAAAAAAAAAAAATTCAAAATATTAGTTGAAAGCATAAACAAAAGATTTACGATACAATCTGATAGAATTAAAATTTTTACAATGTAAAGTTGGTGAGAAAAGTACACATTTTTCCCTTTATATAAATTTTATACATATCTAATGGTTTGGCCACTGCTCACAGTTCAACTTCTTGACTATTTTACTAAAAAAAACTTTTTTTTACATTGAGCTGCTATCTCGGGATATAACAAAAAATCCAACACTATTTTATATTTTTCTTTTTTGTTTTCAATTTTGTATGTATTGAACTACATTTTGATGTATGATCATTGCAAATGTACTAAACATCAATTGTTAGTTTCTTAACATATATAAATTTATGGAAAAAAAAGGTAGGATATTTAATCACTCCCTAATTTTTTTTTCTCCATATATTGCTACTATTTGTGAGTTATTTCATAAAACATATGCCTATGGCAAGTATTTCAGTGAAATCCGCTGGCAAAAATCTTTTGTAGTTCAGCAGAAATTCACTGTTAAAAATTGCTGATAAAAATGCAGCAACATGATATTTCGGAACAAACCACAGAACACCTAAACGCCTTTTTGCATATTTTATCAAAAGTAAAATTTAGGACACTTAAATTTTGTAGTTCATCAATAACTAAGAAACCTTTATGTGGGTGAGGTAATTTATCCTAATCATAACTAAAATAATTAATCTTTCAAATTATAATTTATCTATAGCTGAAAATGATCTACTGGAAAAAGGCCTAAATTATAGTTTACCGAAAAATGAAAATTTACTACAAAAGCAAATAGAAATTGAAACTTTAAACAACGATATATTACTTCATGAGAGAAAAGGAGATATAACTATAATTGACACCGAGACATTTAAAACTAAACTAAAATATTTCGGTTCTCACATCACTAAAGATAAACATAATCAACTTTCCAGTGTCGACAAAGAAGCCATTTTATCTCTTAAGAACA
This sequence comes from Trachelipus rathkii, assembly GCA_015478945.1. Classification (NCBI taxonomy): domain Eukaryota; kingdom Metazoa; phylum Arthropoda; class Malacostraca; order Isopoda; family Trachelipodidae; genus Trachelipus; species Trachelipus rathkii. The sequence continues at coordinate 47,982 of JABUQX010044229.1, read as the reverse complement.
ATACTGATATAGTGATTAAAAGGCCTGATAAGGGAGGAGGAGTTGTTATTCTTAATAAGAAAGATTATATGCAAAAACTTAAAAATATAATTTCAGATAAATCAAAATTTAAACAATGCCTAAATAGTAAAAGCGATGATCTGAAAAAATCAATTAATGCTTTATCTCGACAAATTACGGACAATAATATTAAATTAAAAATTAGAAGAATCGGTTCTTACAACAACGGCCACTTATATGGTCTTCCGAAAATTCACAAAAATTCAGAGAATCCCCCCTTAAGACCTATCATAAACATGCGCGGAACGGTAACTCACGACATTGCACAATATTTAAATGACATTATCCGTCCGTACATTGACTCAAGGAATATGGTTAAAAGTACTGAAGAATTTTTACTTAAATTAGATCTTGAAAGTTTAACACCAAATGACAAGATTTATTCTTTAGATGTTGAAAGCTTATTCACAAACGTACCTGTG
>JABUQX010044229.1:2500-42500 GCA_015478945.1 Trachelipus rathkii | reverse complement strand
TTATTATTATTATTATTATATATTATATTATAATATATATTATATATATATATATATAATATATATATAACTCCCTATTAAATTTTTCTCATATTGTGTCTGTATATATAATATATATATATATTATATATATATATATATATGTTTCTGTAATATATATAAATATATATAATATATATATATATATATATATAATAAATATATTATATATATTACGGAAAACTGCAATGAAACACCGGAGCCTCACAAGGAAATATTTTCATCTAAAAGCACAAAAAATTTCATTTTTTATAAAACATTGTCTATTGGAAGTTAAATAATCATAATAAAAATTCGCATTTCAAAACTTTTCATGAAACTTACACAAATTTCTTTAACAATGAGCTTTAAAAGTAATGAAAAAAGGCGTAAAAAAAATAATTAAAATACTAAAGAAATGACCTGAATAAATTTTTTTGGTCTCAAATTTCACATTTACAGATTTTGTAACAGATTTATGTCCGGAACATATTTCTTTTTTTAAAACTTTATTTTTTTATATAGGCTTATCATTGTATAGAACATTATTTAATATTTTACCTCCACTCACGAATCGGGATGTACGAGGGCGGAACCACCGTAAGAAAAATGTTCGTGTGACATGTATTTGTGTATGTATACCCAAATAAATGTCTTATACCAGGAATTAAATGTGTTTCAGAAATCTTTGAAAATAGCTAATTTTAAATAGATTGTGCGTGATGCATTTGTTTTTGATGGTGTCTGCGGTTTTTTCAATTGATATATATATATATATATATATATATATATATATATATATATATATATATATATATATATATATATATATATTTTTTATATATATATTTTTTTTTTTTTTTTTTTTTTATATAATATATATAATATAGTTTTTTTATATATATTTTATATATATATATATATATTTTATATATACATATATATATATACTATATGTCTATAAAATTTAGATATAATATCTCATATATATATATATTTTATATATATATAATATATATATATATATATATATATATATATATATATATTATTGGAAATATTAATTTTTAGTTTATTTTTAGTTTGTTTTATTATAAACTATTCTTTGATTTGTACTTTAAAAAGTTTTCAAAACTCGAGATTTGTTGAGTAGTAATTCATTACAAAGCAGTAGTATGCGTGCAATGAAAATGAAGATAGATGTGACTACAAGTGATATACAGAGAAGATGTAAAGTAGCAACTCCTTTAGGTTTTGTTTAATTAACTAAATTAAATTTAACTTACATTTGCTATTTTTGCAAGCTGAATTGATTTGATAAGTGATATTTAAGATATATTTGTAATGCCATTCATTTGTTACAAAAGGTATGCATTAGCCCGCGTTTATAAATACTTAGAGTTAGGGCTTTAATTTATTGCTAACTGTTGTCTAGATCTAGTCTCTTTTTGATCTTAAGCAAAAACTTTATCAGCTATTGTTTTAACTTGCCTTTATTTCTTACATTTATAAATTAGTCAAGTGTTGTTGTTTTTGAAACTTTTATTTTACTATTTTAAATTCACTTGAGCTTATTGACGGACAGACTTTCTAGGGCTGCTTGATTCTGAAAACGAGTTTAAGAAATTACTACTTAACTAAAGGCTTAGATAATTTACAATTTATTAATTGCTAAAAGTAGTTCTCTATAAGAAAAACTCTCCTTCAAGTAAAATTTCTTGGAATGGCCGAAATATTTAATTTGCAGGCATTTTACTTTAGTTGTTTATGGTGAGTAAAGCACATGTTCTACTTTTTTAACTTTTTATTGTTAAAAATTTTAAGCTATATTAAATGAAAATTTGCACTAGACTAGTGCTTGTAATAGGGCAAATAGTAACTACTTGTAGAATTCTAGTTAAGGGATTCTGAAACCAGAATTTTCTCAATAATATATACCAGTAAAATCAGACAATATCAAATAGCTACCTAAATGCAGTTAAATTTTAAAGTTACATTGGTTTAAAAGCAATCGTTCCAAATACGATAAACATTAATATAAAAGACAGTTGAAAGAATCCCTTGGCATAGAAATTGAGTTTCACAATTTTTTTATCGATTTCTTCAACTTTAACAGATTTTTCCCGAAAATCGAATGGTTTGATTTTCATGAGATTTTTGGCCTTTATGTCGGACTCTCGTTTTTTATATTCAATGACAATAATCGTAATAATGATGGAGAAGGATATGACAATAACTGTGATAAACCAGGCGTCAACCAGCTTAATATACGAGGTTTTGGGAACCGTTTCTTGCAGTGGAGAATAAGGACATAAGACCAGTAGTGACGTTAAGGACACCATGACACTGTTTTCGTAAGGAGTAGAAGTAATAGATAATATATATATATATATATTATTATATATATAATATATATATATATAATATATTATATTATATTATATATTATATTATATATATTATATATAATATATATATATATATATATATATATATAATATATATATTATATTATATGATTATATCAGTATATATATGGTGCTGTCCTTTTCACATGACTTAAAATTTATGTCCTTAAATAATGTTGGTGCTCTTGGTGATCTAGTTTCGTACATTTCTTTTATAAGAAAAGGAAAAAAAAAATAAGAAAAGGAAAGTCAATTCATTATTTTATTTCTTAAAATGGCAACACTATACCGTTCTTTATATTATAATATATATATTATATATATATATAGTTAGTGATTTCACTATATAAATATATATGTATATAATTATTATATTATATATATATATTATATATATATAGTATATGATATAATATATTATTATATTAATTATATTAGAGTATATATTTATGTATATATATATAGTAGTATTATTAAGTATATATATATATTATATATTATATATAACTATATAGGCGGATTTTGTTTTTTTTTTTTTTTTTGGTTTTGTTGTTTATTCGTCGAAAATTTATAAAAAAAATTATTTCCCCATTTAGGGGGCTCGAAGTCCCCGGTGACAGAGGTGGGGGACGTTTCATACCCCGGAGTGGGATGGTCGGAGGAACTCCCGCGACACCCAAAGATCCAAATAGCGGGGGTTCCTCTGGAGTACATCCCGGGAGGGGTTGGATTTTGTCCCTCCCCGTGTTCCACCGGGGATGACGAGAGACCGCGCGTACTCCTGCCGATGCGTGGTGGCGGTTAACCCGTATGGTATTCCTTTAGTTAAAAAAAAAAAAGAATAATTTTACTTCTCAAAACACTTTTGGTATACTTGAACTGTCCCCGTCGGCCTCGAGCTCCGTAAATGGTGGAAAGTGAGATCGTTTTAAATAATATTGTCGATGAATAAGACCAAAAAAAAAAAAAGAAGAAAAGAAAAAAAAAAAAAAATAAAAAAAAAAAAAAAAGTAAATCCATTCCTTAGAATTTTCGGCTTGATTCCATAATTTGTTTTACTGTTAGGACCTGCCGTTCTCTAGTATTATATACTTTTTAGCATTTAAAAAAATGATCTGTTTTCTTTCTTATGTAATTATATATATATTCTATATTATATATTATATATTATAAGTTTATTATATATATAATATATATGAGTATATATAATGATATATATAATATAGTATAGATATTTGAGTATATATGATTAGTATATATATATATATATATATATATATATATATATAACATAATATATATATTATATATATATATATATATATATATATATATATATATATATATTAATATTATATCATATATATATATTATTATATATAGTATTATATATATATATATATATATATATGTATATATATATATATATATATATATATATAATTACTTTATATTAAAACATAAAAGGAACGGAGAGCAAAAAAAGGAAAATTGTTTTAAATTATCCAATATAAATTAAATTCTAGTTTTTTAAAGCAGTTTAATAATTAACAGGGTTGTGTGAGACCTTTGAATAATTTGAAAAGTGACTTTCAGTCATGGAAGAAGGTGGTTGTGGGAGGTTTTTGGGGTGGTCTCAAGGGTATTTCCCCCCCATTAATTTTTTAAATAATATTTATTAAATAGATAAAGTATGTTATTATATATATGTATATATATATATTTATATATATATATTATAATATTATAGTGAGTATATATATTATATCATAGTATATTATATTATATTTATATATATATATATTAATATTATATATATATTATATAATATATAGTGTGTAGTATAGTATATATATATATATTATAGTATGTGATATTATATATTTTATAATATATTAGTATTATAATAGTTATTATATATGATTATATAGTATTTATTTTATGTATTTGATATTATAATTATCATAATATATTATTGATAAATTATATTATATTTCAGATAAAATATTAGATTAGTAGTTAGTATAGTAGGTATATATATAAAGTGCAGTCAACGCCTTATTTAAGACACTACTTTTCAGTGGTGTCAGAATGAATATTGAATTTCTTACTTGGAAATCTTTGATGTCAAGAAAAATTGTGGAATAGCAAATTGGATGTGAGGGATCAAATAAACTGGTCAAGACTGCGTAATACCAACATAGTAAAGATTATTGATTGCGAAACACAAAATTTACCTGAAGGTGAACCAGGGCATAATTTCATCAATAATTGATATATATATATATATATATGGTGTGGTTTGGGTTATGGTTTTTTTTTGGGTTAGGATGTGGATGTGGTGTTTTGGTTGTGTTGGAAGTGGTTTTTTCTGATATGGTTGGGTGTTGAGGTTGTCGGTATTTGGTAGTGGTGGTGTTGGTGTGGATTTTGATTTGGGTGTGTATATGTAGTGGTTGTAGGTTTTTTGTGGAGACTTATTCTCCCTCTGACGCTTTGGTTTTGTTATTTCGTTCTGGTGTTATAGTGTGTGTTTTCTTTCTTTTGTTTTGTTTTCTGTTGGTGTATCGTGTGGTGTTTGTTTTGTGTGTATGGGTGTGTATTTGGGTATTGTGTGTGGTTTGGGTGTGTGGGTGTTGTTGGTTGATGTTTTATGTATTGTAGGTTATATATATATATATATTATATATATATAGTAATATTATATTTTATTATGATTATATATATATTATTATTATATGTATTATTGTAATTACTAATTAATAGTTAATAATATTATAAATTATAGTGCCCATAGATTAAGTGTAGCTGGATGTCGTATTTTAATTATGTGTATGGGACGTACCTGAATAGTTAGTTCCTTCGAATTATTGACTTCCTGGAGGTTACGTAGCCGGTTCCAACGTTTCTTCTATGTTCATAGCAGTTACCGGAAGTCATGTTTGCGCGTGAAGTGTCGTTTAGTCTCACGTGTGTACTCAGTGTAGGTTTGTATGTGTTTACATCATCGCTGAGAAAATGATTACCCTTCAACTATCGTTTCGAATCTTTAGGCGTTAGAGGTAGGAAATCGCACGGAGCTAGATCTGCGGGCCTGTAGTGTAGGATTTGAGATCTTGAGTTTGCTTTCGCTCAGTTAAATCTTTATAAATTGATGAGACGCAGTTGAGAGGCGCGTATCGTGTGCAGCATTCCAATTCTCAGTCTGGCAAGGCTGTTTTTAGATTCGCCTGGAAGCTATTTTCGAGGTCGCTCCAAGACATCTTTGTAATATAAGACGTGATTAACTGTCTTTCCTGAGGTACAAATCTTGGCCAAATACTACGCTGTCGAAAAAAATAACAATAATCTGTGTTATTAACCTTAGACTTGCTCATACGTGTTTTCTTCGGACAAGGAGAATTTTTTGTGAGCCATTCGCACTTTGCCGTTTGTTTCAAGATTCGTACTCAAAAACCCATTATTCGTCGCTGTTATAACTTTATCCAGAAAAATAATGCATCCATTTCAAGTTTTTCAAATAAATCTTGAAAAATTTTTTGACCATGTTCGCTTTCTGTTCCACAGACAAGTTTTTTGGCACTTAGTTTTGCACAAATTTTTCGATGTTCGTTAAAATCTATGAACTGCCATTTTTTATCCAAACCAGTTTCTTCTGCGAATCACTCTGACACTGAACCGGTGTTCTCTCTCCATACAGCTCTAACAACTTCACATTTTCATCGTTGTTAACGAAGAATTGTCTTCCATCAAAACGAGGGGAATCGTCTCAACATTTCGTCGGCCTCTTTTGAATCTGTGCTGCTCACTTAAAACCATAGTTCTCGAGGTAGAGTGGGCATCCCATAAGCTTTCGTTTTGAAAAGCAAATGTCTCAGTGCAGACTGTTACGTTTCACACAGAATTTGATACAGACGTAACGCTGTTCAGATATTTTACTGCCATCGCGAAAAACGTAACTCGAGGATAGAAAACCACGGCCCATACACAAAAAAGATGTAGTTGCAAAAACGTAACTGATGGCAAGATCACAGCCTAGAACTTATAATTACAAGATGTAGTGCGAAGACTGGACTTTTTAAATCTGGTTTAAAAGCGGTAATGGATTATGTAGCTTAGGACGCTAGCTTACCGACTTCGTATTACGTTTACGGAGGATGCTACTATTTACTCTCAGTCGTTTCGATGGGATATGCAGTAAACTACTTTGGGAGCAGAGGAGTATATCAGGGTGATAAAAACAATTGTTTTATTAATAAAAAAAAAAAGCTTTAAGAAAAAAAATAATAAAAAACGTCTCTTTGGTTTATTTCAATTCATTTATTATTTTTTTACCTATAAAATCAATATTTAAATTTTCTTTTACTATATGTATGTACATTAATGCTAATGTTTTATAAGTAAATGATGACAAATATTTCTATCAGAAGTGGCTGGAAAAAAAAAGTTTGAGGTGAACTCACAGGAAAAACACAATCATGATAAGCTAGTAAAAGGAGGATACTTGAGAGCAGAATCATTTCTAAAATTGTTTTCCTTCATAATAGTTTTCATATGTATTGAAGTTCATATTCAAAAAAGCTTCCTCTTGAGTTATCATATTGGTCTCTCTCTGTCGCTACCCTTTTTGTTGATAAGTATTATATATATATTATATATATATATATATCATATATAATAAATATATATATATAATATATATAATATATATATATATGATTATATATATATATATATATTTATATATATAGTAAATATATATAATATATATATATTATATATATATATATATATATTGTATATATATGATATATTATATATATTTAATATAGTTATATATATATATATATTATATATATATATTATAAAAACAATGGATATATATGACATATATAATATATAATAATATAAGTATATATATATATTAAATTATGGATTATTATATATATATATTATACGTATATATATATATATATTTATAGAGGTATTATGTATAATATATTATATATTATATAATATATTATTATACATACGATTTTAGTTTTATTGTAATTTTATTATTTATTATTATATATATTATTTGAATTATTGATTATTAGATTATCTATTATTATTATTAATAAAATAAATAATATGCTTGCGTTATTAGTTTTATTATTATATTTGTGAGTGTATTATTATTATCCTATTATTATTATTATTAAGATATTATATACAATACTAATTATATTATTGATTTAAGTCAGGTTATTATTATTATTATTATATTATTATGATTATTAATTATTATTATTCTATAATATTAGTTATTATTATTATATTATATTGATTATTACTGATTATATAGTGATTATTATGTTATATTATTTATTTTATATTATTATTCCTAATGATTTATCATTTATTATTTATTATTATTATTATTATTATTATTATTTATTGATTATTATTATTATTCTATTATTATGATTAGTTATGCACCATTATTATTGTATAATTTTATTTATTTATTTATTATTATTATTTTTGTAGGAAACTCGTCCAAAATTTCATAAAAATCTGCAAAAGAAATTTCATTTTTTTCAAAATAATTTTTTTTATTCATAATCTGTCCCCCCAATATAAATTTTGTGAAATAAGTGTTGTAGATAAATTTATAGGAAAAAAAAAATAGTCGCAAGCCAAAGATTTTTGCTGGCTCTTTTAAATGTCAATACCAATTTTTCTGTACAATTAAAGTCAAAAATTGGGCGGAACTTCGTTCAAAAATGTCGCCTAATGACGGGCTGGTTTTATAAACTCTGATTGTAGTAAGTTTGCGATCGTGAAAATTATACTTATCTAATTGGCTATAATCTCCCTTTCATATATGATAGGTTATAATATATATCAAATGCCGGAGACTATATATATAATATATTATATATATATATATATATATTTAGTATATATATAGTTATTAGATATTATTATCATATTTATAATATATAATATATATTTATTAGTAATTATATATATATGGTATGGATATTATAGAAATTATATTATTTTTGTAATTTCATAATTTTATGGTATTATATTATATTATATAGATATATATATATTTATATATGTATATATGTATAGTGTATAGTGTATATATATAGTATTTATAGTTATATATATGTATTATATTATACGTTTATTATATATATATATATATTATATATATATATATTTTATATATATATATATATATATTATATATGTATACTAATATATATATATATATATATATGATATTTATTAGTATATATTTATATATATTAGTATTATAGTATTTATAATTATATATTTATTATATATTATATAGTTATATTTTATATGTTTATAAGGTATATATAGATATATGTATATAGTATATGATCAAAGGATAATATATTAGAGTATATATATATTATATTAAGATTAAGACAAGAAAAAAAAATTTATATATGATATAGTTAATATTATACATTATTATATATTAATATATATTTAATTATACATACATATACTGCAAATAGACCTCCCTTAAGATTGAGAACAAACCAATGAAAAAGAAAAAAAAAGTATTTATTCCTCAAAGGAGCATGCTATGTCATTGTGATTCTTTAATTAAGTTTTCAAAATAATATCACTTAAATGGCGCCGTCAATCGATCGCTCAGTGACGAAGTCTCCTCTCGGATAGTTTTCCATATTGCGCCTGCTGGACCGATGTCCCATGCGATATCTAAGCACACATTCCTGCTGTATTGCGTTGCTGAATTCCTGTCAAATTCTGTGCCGGTCTTTTGATCTAGCTTAGTGAGTTTGAAGTGCGCTCACAGAAAAAAATAACAATGGGTCAAATCCGGCGAATCATTATCAACCCCGTAAAGAGGAAATAACATGGAAACAATTCTCGGAGAATTTAGAGTGAACGTTAAAAAGTTATGCGGTGTGGCACCATCTTGCTAGATATATATATTTTCCTTAACATGATCGTTCAGTAACTCGTTGACTTTTAGACGGAGAAACTTTTCGACCATTTCATAATAATGATCTGACGTTAACGTCACCGTAACACCATGCTCTTCAAAGAAATAAAAATCCCACTCACTGAAAACACCTACGGCACATCAGAGAGTAACTTTAAAACTGTGAAGAGGTCACAGGTGGAGTTCCCGAGGGTTAATATCAGACTATCACATAAAGTTGTTTATTGACCACCCTTGTTAAATGGAAATTAGCCTCATCATATGGATCAGAATAGCTGTTGGGGGAACGTTCGTGAAAATGTCCCGATATAGAGATGAACGGATTTAATGGTCTATCTCACTCAACTCCTACAAGATCATTAGTTTTTAGGGATGCAAGCGGAATGTCTTGTGTAAGATTCTGCGGGCACTTTGGTCAGACATGCGTAGAGCAGCGGCGTGTTTCTTTAAGAAGGTCAGGGTTGCTGCTGTGCTAAATTTCTTACAACTGCCACATTTTGTGGTCTAGTTGCTATCCTGGGTCGGCCGCTACTTAATCTTTATATACCTATTCGTCTGAAGTTCGAAAGCCAAAGACGAATTGTTTTTCCATCCGAAACTGGATCATGGCGACCGAGCGCATAGCGTATCCGGAAGGCACGCTGAGCCGTTATCAAGGATCCATTATTTTTGACACTCTTCGAGAACAAACGCACGATAATCTCCACTCCTTGCCATAGTAAACACTTATAACTGAATGAACCTATAGATCTAATAGACCACGCCCACTATACCCAACATCACAAGCCGAGCTATGCCCCTCACACATAGGGAAGGTCTTTTTGCCACATCATTATATATATATATTATATATATATATATTATATATATTATATATATATAGTATTATATAATATATAGTATAGTTTTATATTATATAATATATAATATTTCTTATTAGTATAGTATATAATTATTATATATTATATATATAGTATATAGTAGTTATTATTTATATGGTATATATATATTATTATAGTATTATATTATAATATAGTTATCAGGTATGTAGTTTATGTAGCTTTTTTATGAGTTTCTTTAATGTTCTGTTAAACAAAATATTTGCCAATAAGTTATTAATGATATATATAATATTATATATAGTTATATATTATATATAGTTATATATATATATTATATATTATCATTATAATAATAGTATTATAATATTATATATTATTATATTATATATTATAAATTATTATATATATAGTAGATATTTTATATATTATATATTATATATATATATATATAAATATATATATTATATATATATATATATATATATATATATATATATATATTATATATATATATATATATATATATATATATATATATATTATTCTAATTATATATATATAATATATATATCTATGCTAGTCCAGTCTCTATAATCTGGGTCTTTCTCTGTGTCTGTTAATTCAACACTCCATTTAAAACTTTCGAAACATATTCTTCGCAATTGCATTGAAAATTTAAAGTCCAAACGCATATAAGTTGAAAAATTTCAAACTTGCACATGGTTTTTTTTCGCATTGTAGATGATAAGTATTACCGTTAATAGCATAACATGTTTCGGAGCACCAATAAGTGTTATTATACAACTCACTAATTTGAGGTAGTCAATATGATAACGTTTAAGATCTATTTTGCTAGGTTTGATTGTTCAAGGACTTTTACTGAACAAAATTATGTAGAGTGAGTTTGTCTCACCCTGATAAAGAATCGTCTGAAAAAATAAGAGAGATGAGAGGGGTAAATTAGGAGTAGGAGAGATGGAGAGAGAGATTGAGTAGAGAGTGATGAGATGAGAGAGAGGATAGACTGAGGAAGATGATAAGAGAGCAGTAGAGAGAGAGAGAGAGAGAGAAGAGAGAGAGAGAGAGTAAAGCAATACTCAAATATTTTAACATTAAAGATAAACATAAATAATATATCATGAAGGATTTCTTTCAAATGTTTTGATACAAATGTTAATCGTCATTATGTGAACATATTTTTAAAAAGTTACTTTATAATATTCTATGTAGTATAATGCAGAGGGAGAGGACGATAGTCTCCTTTGTTTCACAATTAATGTCTCGATTTTGCGATTCGTCATCATACCTGTGACTGTGAATTATCCATTCCTGAATGTGACCAGAGCCTGGCAACCAAGTTTATTCTCCGGTCAACCATTTGAATTTTATTTCATTGTAGTTCTTCTGTGCAGATCTTGTATTAAATATAACTCGGTGTGTTCGAAACCATTATTAATTATTGAATATTTGTGCATCGATGTCTCTAAAGGTGGTTTCGTAAATACCTTTCAGTGAGCGAACGAAAAATTGATACGAAAAACTTATGTTAATAAAAGTAATGTCCATGTCCTTTCTGCATTGGATATGATTCTTCTTGGTCGGTATCATCTGGGTTGGTTAATGATACAGACATTTTGAACTACTCCAATTCTATCGCTTTTTATCTCGGCGAATTCGGTAATATTCCGTTGCATGGTCGTTTTTCGTTTTTGGCAAACAGAAACCAATTGTAAATCTTAAGCAAGCTTATTTTCGTCCTTCCAGATACAGAGTTGATAGTGAAAATAGGTTTCCCTTTAGATCATTTGTTAAAATTATTTTTATTAGATTTAGTGATGCTAGTATTGTACATACACACAGATAGTATACTATAGATAGTATATTAGTTGTATAGGATTATAATTGATTATGTTTGGTATTGTATAAGTGATAGTTATATATATGGTATATTATATATATTATTTATTATATAGTTTATTATAAATATATATAATTATATATATATATATATTGTTTTATATTATATTTTATTAATATTCATTTATATATATTGTATATTATATATAATATATATATAGTAGTGTTATATATATATTCATATATTATATGTTTATATTATTATATTAATATAATATATGTATATATATATATATATTATTAGTAATATTGTATAGTGTTTTATTTATATATATGATATGATATATATGTTAGTACTAGTTTATTGACGGGGTTTCGTAATTGATTATTGATATATTTATGTATATATATATTATGTATATGTAATATATTAATAATATATTTTATATATTTATGTGTATATATGAGATATGTATTAGTATATTAGTATATATATATTGACATATATATATATATTAGAGTTATATATAGTTATATACTATATATATATATATATAGTATTATATATTATATATGATATTATATTATATTATATATATAGTATATTTAATATATCTTATATATTATAGTATATATATTATTATATATTGATTATATTATCTATTATAACTCTATATAATCTTATATGTATCTTAGTATTCGTTCATATTATAATTTTAATCTAAGTAGTATAGTTTATATATATATATTATATATATATATATATATATATTATTATTATTGATTATGATATAATTATTTATTATTATTGTTGTATATATATAATATAGTTATATTATTATATTATATTGTATTAGAGGTCTATGTTGATATTTATGTGTGTTGTGTGTGTGTGGTGTGTGTGTTGTTGTGTGTGTGTGTTGTGTGTGTCTGCTGTGTGTTATTAGGGAATGCATTATTTTGTTTATATACGTGTTTTTTTTTTTGTATTCAATAATAGCAAAATGTGAATACTCAAGATAGGATATATGTTCCTGGTTAGATATTGATATTAATTAGATTGGATCTTGAATAAATATAATTTAGTAGTATATTGTTTATATATAGTTTAATATTATTTTATGTGCATTAATATTATTTTATATATATATTTTATTATATATATTATATTTATAGTTGATAGTTTAGTATATTATTAAATTAGGTATTATTGGATAGTTATGATTTATATTGATAGTATTATAGTTTATTAGTATTTTATATTATATATATATAAGTATATATTAATAAAAATGAGTATACTACCCTGTAGGTAGATATATATATATATATATTATAGGGTATATATATATATACTGATCATATATAATATATTATATATATATATATATATATGTTGTTATAATATACTTATTATGTATATGTAATAGTATTATATTAAATGTGCTGATTAAGTATTTATGGATTGGTATATTATAGTTTATTATATTATATATTATTATTATTATGGTGATTATTATAATTGGATATATAGCGTTGTGTGTGGTTATGATTATAATTATTATATATATAGTATATATAGTAAAATATTATTATTATATTAGGTATTATGTATGTATATATTTATGTATTTATTATTATGATCTTATATATATATATATAGTATCGTGGTATTATATTATATATGTATTAATATATTATTATTATTATTATTATTATTAAATTTATTATTATTTTTCTAGTAATTTATTTTAAAATTCTAGACATTTATTTCTAACATTTCTACGGTATTTATTTATAAAATTCTAGCATCTATTTGTAAATTTCTGGTATTTAAAACTAAATAATAAATAATATAATATAAATAAATTACAACTGTGATAAAAGAAGATGGATTGAAAAGACAGAAAATTGATATGAAAGTATGATGAGAAAAAGAATGGTGTGGAAGGATTTTGAAATGTGTGATATGTATGTCGAGAAATGTCTATTATGATGAGCTGATATATTCGAACAATTGTCACAGTATCCAGTGCTGGGGTCGGAAGGTTACATCAAAGCCTCAATCAGATATGGTTCTCATTCGTGTATGGCCATTGCCTCAAGAATTAGTAATATTTCTCAAGGTGCATTAACACGCACAATAAGAATTCAAGGAATGCCTTCCTGGATTATTTTGATCAGTAATTTGAACGATTAGATAATAAAATTAATGAATGAAGACTTTGGATTTAATTATGTAAATGTATGTATGTATATGTTTGAATGTATATTATTATATAAATATAGGAGATCCATTATATGAATAGAATAATTTGAATCAGAATTATCTATATGTTATAATAGATTTTCTATAATTAATTAATTGTATGGATAAATATATTAGTTATCTATATAATATTAATAATATATTATATGATAATAATTAATAATAATAATAATAATTAATACCTGAATATGATAATTAATAAATAATATATTAAAGTAGAATTAGTAAATAAACTGAATAATAATTTTTATATGATTAATAATGTTAGATATGGATATAACTCAAGTTAGACTAATTTTAAACTTTGTAATTATATCTTTGTGATAATTGATTATAAAACATTAATTTGGGAAGTCTAGGTAATAGATATATAATAGATAAATATTAGTATAATAATAATTAATTAATAATAATAAGATTACATGATATGTTAATTGTGGATATATGTTATATGGTATTTGATAAACGCATTGATTTTGGTTTTTTTTGGGTGATTATTTAATAATAATAAATTATGTAACACCTATATGTTATATGAGTAGTAAATATAGTTTTAATTTATTTGATTTTGAGTTTATTTATTTATTTTTTACAAAATAAATTATATTATATAAATTTAATTATTACTGATTTTAATAATATAGTTATATAATTAAATGTGTGGTAATATAAATAATTTAAGAATAATATGACGTAAGGTATTATAGGTTACTCAGTTCCGGTATCTAGGTACTATTTAGAGAAATGATAATTTGTCCAGATCTAGGATTATTCCAGATTATTACTAAATTGGAGAGGTTAATTGTATATATAGTGGTTAAAGTTATTAAAAAGTTTTATTTGTTTTTATTAATTTAAGAATATTTATATAATTAGACTCTCAGGAATATATCTTTTATCCATATAGAAATAATGCAGATTCTATATATTATTATATCATTATAAAGTTTTAAAAATGTCTCTAATAAGTCATTTTTTTCAAAATAGTTCCCATGTGCCAATTATAATTCAACAGCAAATGCATATTATTTTAGTATATATAATTATTTAGTTTAAGATAGATCATTGAATAAATGCATTAATAAATAATTCTTTAAGTTAATTGCAAATTTATGAGGTTTTTATATATATTGTGTATATTATATATATTTATATGTATAAATTATAAATATATATTAAATTTTATAGAAATTCACATAACCGTGTATAATCTGGTTTTATTTTTCTATATTATTATAAAACCCATAAACATCCTTTTTAATTTTAATATATTTAGTAATTATATTTAACATATTATATAATAACTTTACATTATGTGATATACTCTAAGATTTTTTATGCTAGTGTTGCTTATATATTTTTAATTACTTATCTCGATTTAAGATATTATATATATTAATTGTATGTATATAATTATTTATTGTGGGTTATATATAATTTATTTATAGTATATTATGTATATATATAGTTAAGTTGATATATTTATAATTAGTTTAATATTATATATTAATGTGATTTTATATATATATAGTATATATAATATATTTATGGCGTTGGTTATTATATAAACTGTTCTTCGCATATTATGTATTATATAATATATATCTATAGTGTTATAGTATAATATATATATTGTGGGAATATTATAGGTATGTATAGTAGTTTATATATATTATATATATATTATATATTATAATATTATATATAGTAGTATATATGTAATATATGTGTTTATAATATATATATTATATATATATATATAGTATATATATGATATTATATATATATATAGTGTTTTATGATATATATATTATAATATAATATATATTATATATATATTATAATTATATAGTAGGTATATATATAAATATTATAATAGTTTATATTATATATCATTATTTGTGTATATTATAAGTATATATTATATATTACAAATATTACTTTATAAAGCACCTATGTAAGCAATAATATCAGACATATTTGAATGTTACGGTTTATTTTAACACGTAATTAATTAATAAATAACACTGCTCACAATTAAAAAAAAAAATTTTTTTTTTTTGCGGCAAGGATATTTTATCGAATTTTTAGTATATCGGGTGTGCTGCTGATTTCAGTATAGTAAGGGATGACATTAGTTTTTCCAAGATTATCTCTAGTTTTTGAGATACAGGGTGTTCCAGATTTACTTGTTTATGCAAATATCTCTTTTTGATGCATATTTACAGTAATATTTGTTGTTATTTTTTTTAAGGTCTTACCTTTATATATACTTTATTTTTTTCTATTTTTCAGATTCGTAATTGAGTATTTCACGAAGAGCCTGTTTGAATAACCCAATGTATTCTGCTGTACATCTGTGGTGAAATATTGCCAGGGAAGAACCAAGAAGAAATATTTAACTAACTTTGTGAAGCAAATATTCTGGCATACTTTGGAATGAAACTCGGAGACCAAATAGTCTTGGGCTCCCCATATGGTCGTGTAACAAACGTTAGTGTTCGAAATTTACGTCAGTGGGAAAAATGGTTGACGAAGAAAGAAGTTTTTGAAAATTTGGGTGTGCCTATTGGTTTATGGCGGGAGCCAAAGAATCAACCACAGTGACTTGTTATTTTTGTGTTTTGGTAATGTGAAAGGTATCAATCGTTACAAAAAGAAACGGAAATTTGAGTATCCGGATTTGAAATCAACAAGGCGACCTGTACCACACTCCGACGAAGTCCCCATCCCAGTGTTCACTACACTCCCAGACCTAGCAGTGTCTGATGAAGAAGATATCCAGGAGTTGGTGTGCACACGTGCAGAGAATAGTGGTAGTGAATGAGAAGAAAGTACTTTTACACAGGAACAGTACTTCTCAGGAAGAGATCCAGATGCATTTAGTACGAAGAGTTTAAGTCTCTCTCAAGCAAGATTTCTGAAGCTTTTTAGCATCTAGACTAAGATGAAAGAACTGGTCTCTAATGACGAACATAAAATAGAATTTGTTTTCGGAAAGGTAGTAGGTAGTACTTCTTCCATATTTCATTGAAGAAAGAAGGACCTAAGTATATTAGCTAGGAATCATCCCTGGACTCCTTACTTCCAAATTGGGGTTACCTAAAATACGACCAGAAGATTTGGCGATTGTTTATGGATAGGTCAACGAGAAGCTATTTTTATTTAGTTGTACAATGGCAATTAGTTATGCATTCGTATCAGAAAGGGTCACTCAACATAACTGAAAGAGGAATATGAAATTATAAGAATGATATCAAAGCTTAGATTATAATGAACACAGTGGTCTTAATAGTGCCGTGATTTTTGAGTATGTTGTCAACATCTTACTTTGTGGCAGCTTAAAGCGGATTATACTAAAGTACCCTTGTTTCATTATGCGTTGTGGGTGTATAGTAGGGGCTTAAAGTGAAGACCACTGGTGAAAACAGTTTGAATGATGCCTGTTCTAGTGTGGAAAATATGACTGTAGGTGCATTTCAAATATCATTAATCGTAAACTCTTACTGGTTGACAGGTGGAAATTTATATTTCCAGCCACTCCACTATTTATAACGTAGGACTGTATTGAAGCAATTTGTTAGGGCCCTAGACAAAGATGGTGAAGGTTGGAAAATATATTTTGCAGGATTTTTCCAGTGGTTGAGTATGGAGAAACTTAAAGCTGGAATCTTTAGCGGGCCTCAAATTCTCTCCAAATCATCAAGGATGACAATTTTATAAATTTCACATGACTGATTTTGAAGCATCTGCCTGGAAAAGTTTTGTTTTGGTTGTTCAGAACTTTTGGGCAACCATAAATCTTACACTGCCAACCATGTAGAACTCGTATAGAAAATGCTTTCAGACTTCAAAAATTTGAATGTTAATATGAGCATAAAAGTTCACTTTCTACATAGTCACTTAGATCGGTTTCCGGATAATCTAGGATTCTATTAGTGAGGTAACAAGGGGAGAGGTTTCCAGTCAAGATATCAAGTGGATGGAAGAAAGTACCAAGGAAGTGGGCATACACATATGATGGTTAGACTATTGTGGAGCCTTCAACGTGATTGTCCACATTCTGCCACACAGAGGACAATCATATAGACAGCTATTTCTAATGCATTAATTTGGTGATGTCATTTGTGTACTGAAAGCTTGAAATGTTTGACCCTATTAGACAATTTTATGTACGTTCTCATAACATTTTGATATAGTATCTTTCGTGTTTTTTTTTTTTAATTACGTTACAACCTAACATTAATATTTGTTGTTATTAAGTATTTTTTGTGTTAACCACCCTTGTAGTTTCAAAAATAGAGGCCAATCTAGGAAAAGGAGGTCATATTCAGAACCTTCAAATGTTTTGCCGCAAAATCTTTGTTGGCCAGTGTAATAGAAAGTAACTTTGACAAGTATAATTGATGTAGTATAGTATGCATGATATTTTTCATTTATATAGCCGTTTACGTTTTTGCATTTGTGCTAAAAAAATGCTCAAGTTTTCGTTCGTTTTTGTTCAACTAGCGCAATATTCGAAAAAAAAAATGCTCATTAAACGTTTAAGGAATTTCTTTAATTCTGTTAAGGTTATTTTTTTTTTATTAATTTTATTCTATATTCCACAGAATTAGGGACATTTTTTTACGGTTTTTGTGGAAAGCATATTTTTTGTTTACGATTTTGTGCTAAGTGACGGAATTTATTACTATATGCGTAATAACGGTTGAGCATTTTTTTTAGCACAAATGCAAAATCGAAAACGGCTTTGTATTTTGTCAGATAACAGAAAATATTTGGAACATAAACTAGGAGTATTAAAAATCTAAAGTTTAAATCTGTAACTATTTAAAATGTAAATTAATCTAATTTAATATGTAAAATAATCTGAAAGCGCAACTGAAAACTTTTCTAACACTTAGCAAATATTTTCTACCAAAATTATTTCGAGCAGTTATGGAAACACCACTACCGTAAATTACGAGAAAGATGTCTCTGGTAAACTAAATTGAACTCTAGAGCCAGGTAGGCCTATAAACTATAGTTGCGACCTTGATCTACCTTTGCTACCATAAAAATTCGAAGATACTGCCTAAAATTTTGATTGGGTCTCTGGATTAATTTTATTCTTTCGTCATGTTTTTCAACTTTTGTTTCCAGTAAAATAAATCATTGCTCTTGAAATTGATATGCTATGAGAACTTATATTGAGAAAATCCAATTTATCTTCAAATCATACACCATGTCAACCTTATTGGACGAAAGAAGGTAGACAACAAGGGCGATTCGTGTCCTGGTTGCAGCTTTGTGCAATCACCAATATATACAAATAGCAAGTGTACTACTGTTATTTATTATTTTTTATTCCTCAATTTTTTTAATAAGAAAAAATATTTAATAAATTAAATTTTATCTTATTATAATAGCGCTCCAATGAAGGGCAATTTAATGTTAAAAAGAGTCAAACAATTTTGATTAGTTAATCAAACCCAATAAAATGGTTTACAAAAATTTTGCAACGAATGATCAACAAATTACTAACGAGAAAAAAGTGTATGCACAAATCGTTGTCGCTAGCGCTTTTATTTACAAGTGGACTGGATTATTTGTTTGCAAAGAAAATACAACCATTATATATCTATACAGCACGAAACATTTTAAAACACGTTTTGTATTCGTTTTTTTTCGTTCCTTTTCTATAAGTTTTAACAGTTTGTGACTGAAGTGAAAACAAGTAATAACGTTAATTATTTGTGATGCTTAGTTAATTTTAATATTGTAATTCAATTAATTATGGTTTGTAAATTTTGAACAGTGCCTAAAAATAAGAGGATTTAAAATATTTTAAATAGTGAGTTTTTCCTTTGAAACGCTAATTAAATTGAAAAATAATTGAAAATTTTGATATAGGCTTTGATTTGAAGTTTCGTTTACTTTTATGAGAAATACAATGGGGCAAGATAGGCTTTCAGCATTAGCAATGCTCTCAGTGGAAGAGTTTATCATGAACATTTATTGATTCAAGTATGGTTGGTTTACTATATATATATATAAATATTATATATATATATATTAGTATATATATATATATATAGTAATATATATATATATATAATATATATTAGGTATATTATATATATATATAATATACCTATATATATATATTATATATATATATGATTATATTATGGTATTATATATAATATATATATATATATATATTATATATATATATATATATATTATATTAGTGGTGTGTGAAATGCAGATGCAACCACCTACAAATTGTACCACGAGCCGCCCCTGGATAGATAACCTAGTATCCAAGTAATCAGATAATCCCATGAAAACTGATGCTCACAAGATTACCTTTTACTTTAATTGGACGGAGTTTCTTGGTTAGTAGATTTTTGTTTGAATTAACATATCTTTACTTTAAAAATCAATTGAAGAAAGATTACGAACATTCCTAATCTTTTATCCCAAATGGATAGCTGTGGTTGAATTAATAATAGACACCTCAACATCTTTTAAAAGTAGTGTTCCAATTAACAAAATGGTTTCTATTACTCATCTGTAAGTGGTCTTTGTTCCACATAATTGTAGTACTATACAATCCAATAAAGAAAGGTCTTCTGTTATCATCCATTGCCACAACATATTTATTATATCGATTGAAGAAAGTGCTTTTCTGGTAATCCTATATTTTGAGTATCTGGTAATCCCCTTAGAGTAACGTAAGTGTTACGACGTATCGTACACAAAGGGCAAGTTGGAATTAAACAGTCTTGTCCTAAAAAGATCTTTGCAAAAGGTTTCCCCCCTAAGCCAACGCACCGATATTTTTGAGGACTATCTAATCCAAGAAAGAAGTTATCAAATAATTCGTCGCTTATTTCTTGCTTATTCTGAAGGTTCACCCATTTTGTCCGCTCTTCGTTGCTACCGATTCCTAACCATGAAATGGTTCTTTTAGCTGATTCGCAAATATTCTGAAAAGAATTAATTTTATTGTATATATTGTCAAGTTCTTGAAGATTTGTTGGAGCAGTCAGAACGCCTTTTAAGGAAGAACACAGTTTTACTGCTTTGGAAAACCCCATCAGTACAGGAAACAAAATGTCTTCCGAATCATTAACCTTCTTGCAAAGAAGCTCACTACTAGTATTAGAAAGATAAACAGGACCATTTACTGTAAATTTTGAAAATTTGTCCTCAAAATCGTAGAGAGTTTCCTTTGGGTTGTATGGTAGCATACATTTACCATAATCTTTCAATTCTTTGTTACTCAATATTCTTTCATAAAATCTGAAGTCACTCATTGACCCGTAGAAAGACTGAACTAAGCAGAACAATGCCCTTCAGCACTGTCAAGATCTTGTCCAAGCACCATTCTTCCGTATCCTTTTAATGGTTTGAGAGGTTCTACCTCTCCTATCTTGCGGTAGATAATCTGAAATATATTAAATATTTTAAGTTACATGATTATTTTACTCAAAACTAGTGTTGGCCGAGCTCCGAATTTTTCTGCGCACCACAACGCTCTGCGCACCGGGAGGTCGCGCACAGCACCGCACCGGCACCACCCATCATTCTACCGCACGCGCACTCGCACCACATCTCGCACTCGGCTCTTTTGCCAATTGCGCACCGCACCTCGCACCCGCACCGAGATGCGAACCACAACGCACCGCACCCCACCAAAATGTGCGCACCACGCACCGCACCGCATATGACAAATACATAAATGTATTAGTATATAATATATATATATTAATATATATATTAATATATATATATATATATATATAATGTTATATATATAATATATATATATATATATATATATATATATATATATATGAATATATATATATAGCCTATATAATATAGTTATATATATATATGTATATTATAATAATTATATATATATCATATATATATATGATAATATTATATATATATAATATATATATATATAATATATTATATATATATATTATATATATTTTTAAATATAATAGTTGATATCATATATATATATTATATGCCATTATATAAATTATATATTATATTATATATATATATATATATATATTATATATTATATTATATATTATATAATATATATATATATATATATTAATATATATATATTATTATATAATAGTTGATGGTCAGTAGGGCGACCAGGGGCTTAGCAACCCGGTCCTTCCGTTTTGCTTTATTACTCCTGGCCCAGAGTTGGAACGTTTATTGCCTAGAAGCATAGATATTCTTGGTGAGGCTTGGGAGGAACGAGTTTTGAGAGCTAATGGAAGAAGGCTAGTTCTACTGAAAGGTGAAAACCCTACCGAGAAATAGTTCTTCTAGAGTAGCTCTTAGTGTTAAGAGTTTCGGGCCAGAAGAAGATGCTGGACCTACTGACAGGGCGAAACCCTTCCTGGGAGTTGTTAGAGAGTTATATTATATATATAATATATATATATATATATATATATATATATATATATATATATTATATTATATATATATATATATATATATATATATATATATTATATATATATATATATAGTATATATATAATGAGAAGGAAGTAGCGGCTCCTGAAAGCGATGAGGAAGTTACCCACCATATGGTGCATATATGAGTCTCTAGTTAGTACATGCCATGGCACTTCCAGTGCCCATGGTTCGTCCTCCTTTGAGCTCATTATCCACATTCTTCTTACATTGGAGTAGTCTCTCCCTTATCACACACCATAAAATTTACAATTACAGACAACACTTTTACCTCTTAAAATGAAAAAAAGTATATATATATAGCATCCACGCGATTAGTCGGAGAAGTCTATAGGGGTGGCTCCTCATGCACCATTAAAGGCCATTGATTTGACGGCGTTCTCCGCGTGATGGAGTTGGTGCTCCGTCACTGATTGTCGGCCTGTTTTGATGTACGGTCTCCTTTCTTCATATAATTTCTGCAACCTTCTCAGTTTAAAATCTAATTTTAATTTTCTTGAACATCACCTCTCCTCCTCTAAAACCTCATCTCTGGCTGCAGGCGTGCGCCTCATGATCTTTACCTTCAACTAAACCTAGATAACCTTGGTTTAACTCTGCTTGTGCTCTTGCTACTAGCCACATGGACGCTGCCTTTAGGAATTCTGTCATTTTTCAATTCAGAAAACCATCAACTTATATTTCATCCCAAAATCGGGAAAAAAACATATTCTCTCATACACTAAAAAAAATTCTTATTCTCAGTAGTAATAAGCAACAATCTTACTGCGTTCCTTTTCCTCATATCCTTTCTTAAATTTGTTTCAAAAATCGTAATTTTTAGCTGTTGGCTTCTCCTCTTTCCCTTCTTTATTATTTTCCGTCCACATAACTGCCGTTTATCTTAATTAAAGTGTGAATCTTTGTCAAACTTTTTGCTTCTTTTCCACCTTAGACGTTTCCTAGTGTTATTCTTCTTCTCCCTTCCCTCAACTCATTTATGCCAATTATTATAATTTTTTTTCAAAAATTATGATTTTCTGCTTTTTTTCTGAGCTTAACAATAAAAGGGCATATAATCCTGATGTTATTCTTCCTATAGTTCTCTAAATCTTTGCTTGTTCAAGCTTGTGCATTCTGTCCTTGGTAATTGGATTATTCCTGTCTCTGTGCCTTTCTACTTTTGGCTTTCCTTCTTCTTGGAAGTGTTCTTGTACAAAAATGGTGAAGGAACAAATTCTCAACCCTCAACCATCGCCAGTCTCTCATGCGTTCTGTTTCTTTATATAGTTTTTGAATCTATTACCTAGTCAAGAGATTTGAAAAGACATCTCAATTCTTCTAATCTTATCGTCAATATGACCTTCGTAAGGAAGCGTTTCTTACTAGCGATCTCCTTTTCTAGTCTTTCTGTTTCTTGATCCTTCAAATCTATCGGTATTTTGGTGAATGACACCGCTCATCCTTCAAAGGTCTAAAATAGTGATGCATACTCATAGTTCTGTTTATCCCTCTAACTCTTTCTTTTATACTTTTCATAAAAGAACCTATCTTTATTACTGTCAGTACATATCCACTCCTATTGCCGGACGACTTCTACTCTCATTACTCCCGCATTTGATAGACGTCCCTTTTCAACAACATTAGTTCACTCGCTAGGGAAGGGCACCACTCGGTATCAACTAGTCATCTGATCTTTCTCGAATTTCTTTTGGGCATTGAGATCAAGGTTTTCAATTACTAAAAAACTCAGTTGCTCCATCTTTCCATTACTCGACATAATCACTCACACAATTATAATATTTTCAATTGAAATACGTCTCTGAAAACGTCGTCTGTCCTTAATATTTCTTGGTGTTTGTGTTTATTTTTTCTCGTGACCTAAATTTTAGAAGGTTCCTATTGCTTCTCTTTTTAAACAAGCTTCTAACGGGTTGGGAGTTTGTTCGTCGAAGGGCCTCGATTCAGAACCTTCTTCACGGCACCTCAGTTGCTTTGATCTTTAGTAGGGGTGTCGTTGCGCCTCTGCACAGAGTATGCCTTCCAGCATCTGGAGTCAATCAAATTGTTGTCGTCGCTCTTTAGTTTTCATCGCTTATTATAGCGGGCACTCTCTTCATGAACCTTTCAATCACCATACTCCTCCATTGAGAAGGGTTTCTTGTGACAGCACCTTTCTACACAGTCTCCTTCTATCTATGATTCTCTAACCTCAGAATTATTCGCTATGCTCATTCCTTCGTATAACTCCACTGGTAAAGCCTGGAACGCACTCCCTTATCTATTTTCCAAACTACCTCGGTAAACATTTATGATTCCATATTAACCCGTGCGATATTATTTAATTTTGGTAACTTAGAAACATAGGCTAACACTTGATTGCAACTATATACAAATTACTATCGACTGATTTTTTTCTTGAGGAAAGGGTGAAAAAGAATAATACACCCCCACCCCACCCCACCACACCCACTCATCCATGACACCACCAGCACAAACACATATATAAATATATATATAATTATATATTTATAATATTATATATTATTTTATATTATATATAGCGTATATATTTAATAAATAATATATATTATTATTACTATAGTATAATTATATTTGTATAGTTTATTGAGCAAAACAGAAAAATTTAAATATTCGCATTGACTTTCCCATTCGCAAAACAAATATTAAAAATACTGTAGATTATTTACATTCGCACCGGAAACTCACACACACACACACATCACACACAACATATCAGCATATATATTATATATATATTATATATTAGTATATTATATATATATATATTATTTAATATATTATAGTATATTACTATATTATATATATATATATTATATATATATATATATATATATATAGTATATATATATATATATTAGATAGTATTATAATATATTATATATTATATTATTCGCATGTTTTTAAATATTCGCATTGACTTCGCATTTCGCAATATTAAAAATACTGTAAATCATTTGCAATCGCACTCGGAAACTCGGAATGCGGATTTAGAAAAATGTTTCTGCTGGAACTTGTTAGAAAATTTAACAACCTTTGTGAGAAATTGATTAGATATGAGTTTGTACTAAGCCGTTTGGAAGTAGTAACCAGTAATTTGAGTTCGGCAATCGAAATTCTAGGCATATATTTGAATAGTGGAATAGTCCGTATTTTGTGAGTATATTCGCTTCAGAAATCAGACTGTTGCAAGCAATTTCGGCAATTGCTGTATCCTTTAGCTCAGTTGTGGTTTGGAATTACTTCTGATATTGTTGTCCCATAACGCAAAACGTACACTTTTTGCAATCGAATTATTTCTCGGAAAGGATGGAAAGGACATTCGGGTTTAAGAGTAACTAATCTAAGCGACAAACACAAAGGAAAATGTAGAAAGGAGATAATGTAGGAAAGAAAATGAGTATGAAAGGGTAAATGGATCCCATTCCAGCTTTAAGTAACTGTGAAGCATATCTCTAAAACTGAATATAAAATGACGAATATATGGGACAATGAAAAGAAAAATCATAAAGGATGAATATAGTAAATTTATCAGATAATTATAGGTAATGGGTGATCTTCTGTTTTCGTCACGTTGAAATTCTTGTTTTTTGTTTTTTTTTTCGGATTAACGTAAGTTGTCGGTTTCTCTGTCCAACAGTATCTATTGCATCAAAATAATATTACAGAGATATTATTTTGAAAGAAAATGTATGATAGAGTTTAAAATTAAAGTTTCAGTAACTAATAAAAAATATCAAATAATCATCCAAGTTAGTTTTCTCCATGCTCGACGAATGGTAGATTCTCAATTCAGGAGTTTCTTGGTTTCCTCTGTTAGTTAGTCGATGCCGTTGACATTTATTTCAGAAGTAAAATTTGTGTTGTCTATGCTCTGAACCTCTCACTGAACGTCATTACAGGGTGAATATTGATGAGTGAATATTAAACAAATGTTGGTTGAAATGGATGGATTTGTCCGACTCCGGTCATGTATTATTTTAGAGGGCTGGGGTGCCAATATAGAGAAAATTTTCTGTTCTTTTGCTTGAGTGAAACAACATCCAACTCCGTCGCTCATCAACATTAGATTTGTTGTGATATCTCAAACAAGAGTCAGCGAAGTTGTCTCTCAAAAATATAGGTCAATTGCGCACACTTTAATCATTCGAACACGGCTCCATTATTAAGAACAAATAATATATACACGGTGCCAGAATTTAATAGTTCTCTAACTTTCAGTTGTTAATACATGACGTTACTTCTTGTGAATTTAGTGTTAAGGTTTCAATGAATCTCTTAATGAATTTGCTCTCTGCCCAGTACGCCGCTCTGATGATAAAATAAATGTTTCCCATCTCAAGACAATTCTAGTTTCTAACCTCAATTGTATCATTTGTTACTCCAATTTGCATTTAAAGTATATCATTATGATAATCGGGCAAGCACTTTTTTGTCATCCTCTGTAATAATTCTCTGAGAAGAGTTTTAATATTCTTCAGTACAATGACGTAAGGAATAAAAATGATGAGAGAGACGATATTGAATCTTTCCTTCTAAATTTATGGTTTCGGTTACATTTGTTTTATGTTTACGCATTTTAAGGTCAATGTTACAGGACCCACACGGGCTCGCAAAGATAGCGGCCACCACTGGGTTATAATAATCAACTCATGCGTTGAGTCCTGCACAACAGTATTTTAAATGTCAAGAAAAATTTGAATGGCCGAAATGAAGTATTCAGTCAAAAAAAATTAAAAACTAAATAAAAATTATATCCTTACATTTATAAATAGTCGTAATTATTACATAACAATTATATCAATATGTTGTAAAGATATATTCACTTTCTTGTGGAAATACAGATAAAAACATAGAGTTATTGGCTTAAAGTGGGGGAAGATTCATAAGAATATGGTGATAATCTGTTTAGTAAGGTGTTATTGTGATCATAAAAGTAGGAAAATGACGACGGCCAATGGGTTCAGTTTGGGAACATATCAATGAAGATATAATCGAAACAGATTTGCGAGCTTATTGGCGAGGCGTAAAAGTTTGCAGATGTGGGAGGGTCTTGTGACATATAGTGATTGTTTGATGTATATTTTGGTTGTGGCCAATAGTTGGAGGCGTGTTGCAAACTATGCACCTCGTGTAAGCCACTTTCGTCCGGTGAAGGTGAAGACAACTCAACAATGCCTCGGGCTGTATATATCCTTTATAAACCTGTCGTAAGCAGGATAGCATTCAGTGTAGGATAGGTGCCTTATTCGAATGGCATCCAGAGGTACCTGGAACAGCTCATGATTTAAGAAGGAGGAGGTATTTTGGCCTCTCCATCCAGCGATTTCATTGCTAGTTACCCCTACATGAGAGGGGCCAAACATATAGAGTTTGTTTCTTTACTGGTGAGTGGAGGCAGCCGAAGAAATTGATTGTCCAGCGGATACCATTGTGATTTTAAGAATAAGGGTTTTAAGCTCTTTGTGGAAGCGCGCTGAGCGAATCTGAAAAATTGACATAAGAGTGGTCTGGTTAAGGAATAGAATTCGAGAAAAGGGCAACCATTATACCATTAATTCTTAAAAATTGAAGAATGAGGGTGGAGGATATGGGAGAGTTTGAGTTCAGAGGGCTCTTACTGTCCCCTGTTTTGGAGTCGTCAGTAAACACTGGAGTAGTAAATTCACTGTGAACTACGGAGTGAGACAGGAATGAACCATTTAACAAGACCTCTACTACTTTCTTCCTTCTGATACAATAATCTTGTGCTTCTGCTACTGTTCCGCCCTAATAATTATCACATGATTTTCATCGCTCCTTTAATGTTTTTAATATATGGTTTCTTACTACTTCTCACTCGAGACTGTTATATTACTTTTCTCATCCAAATATTGAGTTTCTTCTAGTTTAGGGGGATTTCAATGTATCAACAAACGACTTGAATGTGTGTTGTTATTGTGGGTCCTCGTCATTACTGTATGTTTTATAGGTCTGGAGGAGGTCTCAAAATTATCTAGCCATTCTCAAAAGATTGCTGGAGCAATAATTTAAAGAAACCACATCACATTCCGGATCGTCCAACCATTTCGTAAACACCCACTTTGACCTATGTTTCTATCCACTAGTCCTTCTCCTTAAAATTACACCACTTTCGCTCCTATCGGTAAAATCTGACCACAACCCTTATAACTCTCAATTTTAATGACTTTCTCTTTATCAATTCATCGTTGCCCTATGCGAGTTTTTTGGCACTTTGATCGGGTCCGAGTTGGGGGGCCTTTGCAATCGCTTCTACACTTAGCTTATAATTGGTTAATGAACTGCTTGTGACTCTGGTGACGCTTCGGCTTTCTGCCGATAAGGTGAGAGTGTAATCGTTGATGGGGATGAGCAGGTTCAATTCCTTTTCCGACTAAATCTTTCTCTCGCTCTATAACATGGTTCGAGTTCTGAGCTTGCTCTCTGCCATTCATGGCTTAGAGACAGTGCGTAGTCTGAGATTGAAAAATTCTTCGTTCTTCTATCACTCTTGCGTAATATTCATTCAGGGCTAGAAATTGTTGGCAGTGTACTCTCGATCGAACAAGCGAGTCTTTTCTATCAAACAAAAGTGCTCTCGCTAACCTCCTGTATTCTCTCACTTGATATAAGTCTTTTTGCTCTCATTTGCCAAGAAACATCTGTCTTAACTAACCTTCTGTGAAACTGTCTTCCTCCTTTTTATTCGATTCTGTGGTTCTTTGCTAAATTATCCATTCGGCTCTCCTATTTTCCTCAAACCCAACCCTAGTACGATTCTGACATTCCTCCTCCTGCTTGCTCCTCTCCTCCTCCTCTCCTCCTCCTTTCCTCCTCTCTTCTCTACAGGGTGTCCTTGTATACCTGCCTGTGATTGACATTTTGATTGGGTGCAAGGCTTCTGAAATCTGATGAACGTTAGGAAGGCGTGGTGGCCCGTTGATTGGCATTCCTCCCTTGAGTATTTTTGAGTGGTGAATGTGCTTTCGTGCTGGTACCAGCCCCTCGATTCATTAGTAGTTCTTCTATTGTCTCAAACCTAATAACTTTCCTTGTTCTCATAGTGTGTGGAGCGACTTAGCGACATGTCCAGCCTTTTTCCAGTGATAAAAAAAGTGATAGGGAGCCGCTCTGTGATCCATTTCTAAACTAGTGAATTTCGCCTTATAGCTCTCACTTGCATTCTATCTAAGATTCTTTGAAAAACGCCTTTGCTCAGACTCTCTATTTCTTTAGATCATCTGGAATCTCATTTCTTTCTTTTGTCTTTCCTATCGCCAGTACGGCTTTCGGCGTTCGGGGTCTACTGGTGATGATATACTTCCTTTCTAACTGATTTATTGGTTTTCCACCCTCAGGAACTACGGGTGTAGAAGGACCTTGCGTGGGTGCGCTTGACATATCCAAGGAATTGACCGGTGTGTTATGGATCTACTCGCGTGGTGTCTTGCTGCTACCTCAAGCTCCCCTCCGTTGGGTTTCCTCTCTTCTCTTGATTACTTATGTCTAGTTTTCTTTTCAAATCGAGATAAATTTATGATTTGTCAGTTGTTGATGGGTCGACTTCTTCTTTTTCTATCTCTATATAGTGTGTCCTTCAAGTTCGTCTTTATCTCCTACTTTTATTCCTACTTTTCATCTTTTCATACATGATCTTCTCACCTGCACATCTTAATCTATCCACTCGTATGCCGATTGCCGATGGACTCGGTCTCCGTTCAATTTTCAACTCATTTCAATCTGCTCCCTCTTTTACTCCTAGAATTGCCTCGCGTTTTAATCTTTTAACGATTCTTATCTCTCGCTGATCTAGATAGAATTTGCGGGTGGGTTCGTCTCAACTTTGTGAAAATCAATTCTTTTAAAAACCCAACTTCCACAAATCACCTACCTCTCTAAGACACCTTCCAACTTTCCTATAATCTTTCGACGGTTCTCTCGTTCTCTCCAGTTGACAATATAAACATCCTTGGTCTTAACATAAACATTAAAAAATTCTTGGAAACCTCAACACACAACGGTTGCTGTGGCGGCCTCAAAGAAACTGGGAGTTCTGTTTAGGGTATTGCGAGACTTTTTTTTCCTTCTTCCCAGGTTGCTTCCAGCATATACAAGGGCCCCATCCGTACCTTCGTATTGAGTTACTGCTTCTCATTCTGGGAGGCTCTGGTTTCACCGGCTTTTGTATTAAGGGTCTCGAGTTCAAAGGCCCATAAGGCGTTATGTAAACTGCTCTGCACTTTCCTCAGTTCACTTGACCCTCTGTCTTTGCGGCGCAAAGTTGGTGCTTTATCTCTTTCTATAGGGTACCCGCAGCGGGCAGGTGTTCAAGGGAGCTGAACACTCGCGTATTCCACCACCTCTTGACGAGACCTCACTTTACCATATGAGGTGGATCTTTCAGCGCATGAGTTTTGTGTTGATATTGGTAACTCCAGGCTAGCGCTGCTGCGGTGTTTCCTTCTTTCTGCCACCTCGTTTCTGTGAAAATTCTCTTCCATTCTTCTTGTTTTTTCCTTGCTGTATAGTTTTAATTCGTCCCTCTAACATTTTAACCTGCGTCTGTGCTCATCTTGCGTTAGTTTGCGTTAGTTAATGAATATCTGAGGTGTGCAACAACCTCTTCCTTGAATAGGGCTCTTGCCCGTGAGTTGGTGTGGTGACAGAATGATTTACAAAAGAAAGACAGCAGGGTGTTGTGAGTGGCTATTGATTTTGAGGGGAGAGGGTCAGCCAAGCCATGTAATGGGTGGTAGCTCGGGGTTTGAATAGCCATGAGGTATATATTATTCCGTCTTCCGTATTATGAGAAAGGCACACCTTTTTGCAAAGGGATGTTAAGGAAATTAAGATGTTGATTCAGGTGTAACTGATTTTTGCAATTCGCCAGAGAATTAGGATCTGAGTATCTCCTGCAGAAATCGGGTGCAGAGCAGACGATATTGGGGTTTGAAAACGAAGTAACTTCTGCAAACATGATGTATTCCTTCGAAGAGAGAGTAGCATCACATTGGATCAAACTTCAAGGCTCAACCCGGGGGGACGATCGAAGGCTCCAGTGGAGATACAAATCGCCTCGTTTTGGATAAGACTAACAAGTGTAGTATAGTTGGGAAGTCTGACCATATAATGCACTGCCATAGTCCAGCTTTCGAACGGACTAGGCGATATAGAGAGATAAAAAGGAACCATGCATAGTTGGTGGGTATGCACCTTATTAAGATTTTAGTGGCGAGATGACTACAGTTTCATTTTTTTGCTCGCAGGAGGTTTTTTAATAGATGCCAGGTGTGCATGTCATATAAGTGGCCATCTAGAATGAGTTCTTTATGTAAATGACTTGTAAAGTTACAGGATTTGGGTCTAACACCATTTTATTATAAGGTTATAGTTTCGCATGGGATAGAAGATGGCAGGTTCTTCAATTACTTTTATATTCTTAATTAAAGCACTTGCTTGAGGATTTGAAGTTTGTTGGTCTGGTGTGTGTTTGGTTGGTAGAAGAATCAATTGGAAGTTCAAGGGAGTTTACCATGTGAATACTCTCGATAATGCTAGATTTGAAGTTTTCGTTAGGAGTATAAAGGAACAGCCTGCAACCGCTCTAAATTATAAGATGGCTGCGAAGTGCATCAACATAGAGAGAAAATTGACCGTCGTGAGATAGAAGTAACTATGCATTGAATCCGAGAACAAATAATAATACACTTCACTTAGAATACTACCCTACGGAACTCCTTCATGCCAGAAGTAAAGTTGTGTGCCATTAATGATGGAGAAAATTAACATCGTAAATAGAAAACTAATTTGGTTTACTCGTTTTGGTAATCATTTGTTAATTTTGAATAAATCCTCGTGATATTTATGTGAATGATATTATCTGCTCAGACTTGCTTAACGCGTGTTTGGTACAAAACGTAAGTTGATCCTCTTCATCGTTGATTTAGTTGTCTTGCTTCCAAAAGAATAATCTTTTGTGTAAAACTCTTTCCATTCATCTACTCTATTTATCGTCTTATATATATATATAGTATTATATATATGTATATATATATATTATAAGGTTATATATTGTTATATAGTATAGTTATTATAGTTAAGTTTGATATGATTATTTGTATTATGTTTATATTATATATTATTATAAGTGATATATATATATATAGTATATATATGTTTATTCTATATTATATATATAATTATATTTTTATTTTATTTTTAAATTTATTTTACCAGAGCAGCTGTGTTGTTTTCCCGCTTGTGATGCAGTGGTTATTAGGTTATCGTAACATTTTATTCCTTCATCTTGCATTCACGCTTTCCCCTCCATCTTCGCGCGTCAGCCCACCCCCTCGCGATCCTCTACTCTATCTCTCGCCAGCGTGCGCTACCCTCTTCCTCCCTTCATTCTTGCCTCCGATTCCTTGGCATTTTTCACTTTTATTCCATCGATCTCACCCTCCTTCTTGGTTTCTCCCCTTCCTCTCCTTTCCTTGTATCCCTCCTGCGTTGCCCAAACTCTCTCTAAACCACTTCTCTGTTCCTCCATTCTCACTAGATGCCCATACCATCTTAACATTCCCTTCTCCGCTACTTCCCACCAACCCATTCCTCCAATCACATTCTCTCGCGCTCACCACTTCCTAATCCCTCTGCCTTCTGCTGATATCCCCATCATAACTTCGCTCTCAACTTTCCCTTCATCTCAATATTACTTCCAACTTCTTCCTGGATCTCTGGCATTCAACCCCCGACGGGTTTTGCACGACCCATTACAAGCTCTCACGCTGGGTTTTGGTTTTGATCTGGTGGGTTACACAGATATTTTTCAAAACATACTTATCTTAACTTCTGTGTAAATCCCCCCTTTCCATAATTCTCTCAGACCACTTAAAGCTCTCATTCCTTCTCCTACTCTATGTTTCTCAAGGGTCTGCCTCCTTTCATCCCTCCCCCCTTATCCAAATCCATCCCGTAAAATATCTAAAAATCTTTACTTCTTCCTTCCAATACTACCCCCTCCCCCTCCTCTCTTTTCCTCTATCCAAACTCTGTAGCTTAACTCTTTGACGTCTTACTCTACATGGATCTTTATGTTTTTAAGCCTCCTGGGTTGTGCTACTTCATGTCTCTCTATATACTCGCGTGCTCTACTAGAAATACTCAGCCCTTCCGCGTTCTTTCGCACTTATAGGCTGTTTGGCATGTATCGTTGTCTCGCGTTGTTGTAGGGCATGTGATGTATTCATTGTTCATCTCCCTTGATTATATACTAATTCCCAATTCATCATAATAGTCCCATCCCCCCTCCCCTCCCTCACCAGTCATTTCGTGGTGCAATACACTCTCCTAAACAAATTGAATAGCCTCTACGGCGTGACAGGTTTACTCACCCCTGGTCCTCAATCCTCTCATCCACCCCAAAAACATCTCACTCTCTCCCTCGCTAACACTCTCACACACATTCTACTATTCCTATAAAAGGCCCTAACACCTTTCCTAATTTACCCCCCCACTCCATTTTCCTCCAGCACCTCCACAATTACCCTCTTCACTTTCTATCATATGCTTTCGTTCTATATTTTATGTTTGTTTATATATTGTAAAATTATACAGCCCATTACAACTTTCCTTGTTCTCTCTCTATACTTGTTCTTCCGACTCGAAAGCATCTTTAGTGTTAAAACACTGGTCCATCTACAACCCTGTTCTTTCTCGCTTCGCTCTAAAGTCGTTCGTCTGATTTCTTCCGCCTATTTCCGTCTCTTCTCCCGTTTTTAAACCTCTCACTCTCTCAATCAGTATTCTCCCATACACTTTCCCTTACCACACTTAAAAGACATAAACCTCTATAATTCCCACATTCCATCCTATCCCCTCTCCTATTAAGGGGAACCAAACAACCATCCTCCCAATCCTGTGGCACCTCACCTTTCCATCCAACATATATTATATACCTATACAGCCATTCCTCCACCCCTAAACCTCCCTTCTGCAACATTTCCATTCTCACACCATCCAGACCTGCGGACTTCCCTTTTTTTTCCTTTATTCAAGGCCCTAATAATTTCCTCCATTTGTATTTCATCCTCCCCCTCCCTCCCCAATTCACTCCCCACCCTCACCTCTGCACATCTTCCTCCCCTCCCCCCCCATTCATTCAATAATCCACTAAAAATACTCCCCCCTCTTTCTCACCCTATCCTCTCCTCCTATCCACTCCCCATCTCCCCTTAATCCTCTCCCCCAACCTCCTCCTTCTCTTCCTTTTTTTTATTTACTTCTTTCCAGAACATCTTGCTCCCGCATTCAAAATTTTCCGTCACTTTTCTACACCACTCATCTTTTGCTCTTCTCCGCCCTCTCCACCGCCCTCTTGCTTCCACTCTAACCCTTCTATTTTCCTCCCAGGTTTCCTCTCTCCTACTTCCCAACCACTTCACATAGCCTCCTTTTTCCTTTTCACTACCTCCTTCACCTCCTCATCTCCACCGTTCACTCCCTTTCCTTCTGCTTGCACCCACCCTTTTTTACTCCACATACCCTTCTAGCCTCTTCACTTACTGCCTCTTTAAATCTCATCCACTCCCCCTCCACTCCCAATTCCGTCCCTCTACGTCATCTCCACCTCTCCTCCATTTACCTCTCCTTAAACTCCCTCTTACACACTGTCTCTTCCATTTTTCCACCTTAATCACTTCTACTCTCCTCTTTGTCTCCCCTTTCCCTTACCGTTCACCTCGTCCTCCCCACCCTCTATCCTAGCAACCACCAAAAGTGAATCCGATATCCCCCTCCCCGCCCCTCTAAATAAATTTACATCTAGTAATCTGCCTCTATCCTTCCCATTTACACACACTTAATCCAGTACCGCCCTCCCCCCGTTATCTCACTCTTCAATGTATATTATGATTTTCACTTTTTTTTGAACCAAGTATTCCCCACTATCATTCTTCTTTCAACACACAACTCTAACGGACTTTCTCCATTAACATTCCTCTCCCCTACCCCAAATGGTCCTATTATTCTTCCCACCCCTCCCTTCCCACTCCTGCATTCAAATCTCCCAATAGACAAATTTTATCATTTACCCCAAAACTTTCCCAACACTCATCCAACTCACTCCAAAATCTTTCCCTCTCCTCCTCCCTCGCTCCATTCGCTGGTGGCATACGCGCATATAAAAAACCCACATTTCCCCCCGAATTTCACTTTTACCAACATTATCCTCGAACTCACCTGGCTGCACAACCTCCCCCCTACCATTATCCCTCACCTCTCCCTCATAACTATTCCCACCCCTTCCCTCGCCTCACTCTTCGTTCACCCCTGATATCATACCCTTGTAATTTTCAAAATCCATCTTCCGGGTGCTATGCACCAAGCTCGTTTTCTGTTACCCCTATCACATCCAACCTTTTTTCTTCAAACATTAACCCCACTTCCTTCCCTTCTTCAGATGCCCTCGTTTACCTCCCTCTCACGTTCATACATCCCACCCTAATTACCTTTCTCCTCCCCATCTTTTCCCTTCTTCTATATATATACACACTCAGGCTGCACCTTTGTGGGACCCCCACCCTAGGCACTTCCCAACACCTAAGGCCATCACCCCGATGCTAATAATAAAGCCAATAATAACAATAACAATAGTAAAAGAAGTTAAAATGATAACACAAAATATATAATATGAAAAGGTAAAAACAGTATATAATATATATATAATATATATATATATATATATATATATATATATATATATATATATATAATATATTATATATATATATATATATATATATATATATATATATATATATATAATATATATATATATATATATATATATATATATATATATAATCTATCAATTTATATTCTATTCCCACACTTTTCTTCCTTTCTTCCTCCTTTCCTTATCTTCTCTCCTTTCAAAAGGTCTAAAACCTACAATCTTTAAAATTTACCCCGTTAAAACTTTATTTAAAATCTTTATTTAATTATTTAAAATTCTTTAAAGTATAATTAAAATAGCGTTTCACCAATTACCTTCGTCTCCCTTAATTACTCGTTCTATAATCGCTTTAAATTAAAAAATATTTGCAGAAAATAATCCAAACAAATATTAATAAATGCGGCAAACCTTAAATGTACGAGTATTAACACTAACAATAAACCCTGCATACAAATAATCTTTAAAACACATCACCTCACATTTACGTATATATTCACTATATCGAATCCTACTTTATTCATAGGTAAATACTGTATAATTCTTTAAATAATTTAACCTCTTGCTAACTCGCTAGTAATAATGTTCGTAATATTTCAAACAACACCTTAGACAATTTCTACCAAAAAAGAAATTCATAAAACAATAATATTAGTTTCACAGTAAATTCTTAAATAAGTAACTTTTGACCTCACCGAGCTTTACAATTGTCCATAAATTATTATTATTCTCCAATTTCAGATATACATTACTTTATTGTTTGTCTGATTCCGCAGAATTCAATGGGAGTGATCTTGATCTGAGGTGAGGAATAATAACAATCCAATTCATACAAAACTCTTATCGGAGTTCTGTACCCGAGCAGATTTTCCATGATAATGAGCTGATGGTATGTTCCTACACTTTTTGATTTATCTTTATTTTGAAAGAGCAGCATATCCGTCCGAAGTTGTTTTGTTTATCTTTTTGAGCTAGTTATTACTCTATCTTGCCAATGTTTCTTTGTTGCTCAGTATTCAAATTTGCCAATCATTAATTTTCGTCTGGAAATCACATCCAAAGAATGAAAATTAGGCAAAAAGACCTTAAATTATTTAAGGTTTTATGATTTTGGTAGCGAAGAGACAGACAGACAGCTTCTTTCCCTCTCCTCTTCCTACGAGAGACACAACCGCTTCTTCAGGTGCAGGTGCAGTCTACCGCATACTTGAAACTAGTCTACTAGTTATATTATGTGCAGCCTGCCAGTCTTATATAACACTATTTCAAAATCAACAAAACAAATCGTAGAAATAGCTTTACTTCGTAATCACATAAACGATAATCTTAAAAGTGAAAGGCGTTGATCCGAATAATTCAAATAATTTGAAGGAGCGAGTAAAAAGCACGTCCACTCGTGGCGAAGGCCAGACTATATATATATATATATATATATATATATATATATATATATATATATATATATATATATATATATGTTATATATATATTTTCTTTTTTCTTTTTTTTTATTTCTAAAAGTTTGTCGGGAAACTGGTGCGGTGCGGTGCGATCCAAAGGACCGCACCAGGCACCGCACCGCACCGCACCGTTAATTTTTCTCGTGCTCCGCACCGCACCGCACTTTTATTTTTTCTTCCGCACCGCACCGCACCGCACCAGGCGCGTCCCGCATCGCCCGCACCGCACCGCACCAAAATGAAGCGCACACGGCACCGCACCGACCCCCCCCCGGGGGTTCGGCCAAACACTATTAAAAACACAAAAATAAACACTTCATACCACTTACAACAACAAGGGATTCACATTTATATATATAATAATAATATATATATATATTATATATATATATATATATATATATATTATATATATATATATATATATATAATAAACATATATAGGACACATATATATATATATATATATATATATATATATATATAATATATATATATATATATATATATATATATATATATATATTATATATATATATATATATTTCGTTATATCGATAACCGTAATTTTTAAAAATATAAAATTCGCTGAAAAATATTGATATATAGGTTTAAATAGATGTTACATTGTTAGTCAGGCTAAGCGTGTTTTCACTAAAAGGAAGTGCATTGACCTTCATTTTTCTTCTACTGATAAAAATTCATTTCGGTTGTTGTGTTGCTAACACTCTGATTTAGGCTAATCTCTTGTATCCTCCCTTCACATCTAATT
Source organism: Trachelipus rathkii (assembly GCA_015478945.1). NCBI lineage: Eukaryota > Metazoa > Arthropoda > Malacostraca > Isopoda > Trachelipodidae > Trachelipus > Trachelipus rathkii. The sequence goes on along the minus strand of JABUQX010044229.1, from coordinate 3,614 downwards.
CCACCCTATATGATTCTTACACTCATTCTCATGCTCCTTCTCCTCTCGGGTGTCCTATGTCTTTACCTATCACTATTCATGATCTGGTGTGTGAGATACTGAGTTCTATGAACGTCAGGAATACCAGTGATCCGGATGGCATTCCTCGTCTTGTTTTGAGGGAGTGTGCTTCTAAGCTAAAGCCTGATCTCGTTCAACTCTACTCTACTCAAGAAAGAAAATATAGAGTACATAGCTATGGAAGTTGGATTAAAAAAAGGAAAAGAAAATATGTCTCATTTGTAGGTGTAAAAGAGACATGATAGGAACCAGTACTGGAAGCCGGTGCTGGTGCAGATGAAGGTGTGGAACTAGGATAGTAAATTTAAGTTTAATAATACAATATTTGTGTCCATATATGGGTTTTCGACTATGTAGATTTCGATTTTGAGGGTATGAATATCCTCAGGGGTACCCGAGAGACCCAAACGGGGATCCGCACAAAAAAAATATATATTTTTAGAAAAAAAAATCTGTTTCATTAATAAAGTTTCTTGAAAAACATTTCATTTAAAAGAAAACATGTTTCATTTTATTAAAGTTTTTGAAAAACTTTTTTTTTTATTTTTTTTTTAAACATTTAGCTTTTATTAAAAACAATATATGTATTACTAAAATTTGCTAAAATTTTTAATAGAAACATGTTTTTATCGACCTTAAAGCAGTAAGGCAATATCGCAATGAACCCCAGGGGGCCCCCTTCCCCATCAGGATGCGCTGTATTGTTTTACTGTTTTACTGCTTTACCTCATTAATATTTAATATTATTATTATTATTATTATTATTATTATTATTATTATTATTATTATTTTTTATTATTATTATTATTATTATTATTTATAATATTATTATTATTATTATTATTATTATTATTATTATTATTATTATTATTATTATTATTATTATTATTATTATTATTATTATTATTATTATTATTATTATCACTTTTTTCTGGGCTATTGTCATGTTTTGTTTTGTCGAGGATCGTTTTTCACATTATCAATTTGTGGATATAGACCTCCATTGTACATGTATTATCAGGTTAGCTTGTAAAATGCCTAATCCTTCTGTAAA
>JABUQX010044228.1:17500-53067 GCA_015478945.1 Trachelipus rathkii | reverse complement strand
AAACAAGAACTACCAATAAAAACCAACACTTCAAACCCCAATATAAAGAAAAAAAAACCCAACCAGAAAAGTACCTAAACCCAAATAAAAAAAACAACAACTGTCACTTACCCCCAAATAAAAAACAGAAACTAGTCACAACCCCAATATAAAAAACAAGAAGAAATGAAAAAAAATAACAAGCAAAGCAAGAAATACCTCAATAAAAAACCACAACTTCAAAAAGCCAACATGGAAAACATTTAAATGCGTACTAACCCAATATCACAAACAAGCAACAGAAAAGCCTATTTAAAGACCCGAAAATACTAAATCCATAGAGTGCCTACCTTAAAAAATTAGATAATATAATACTATATATATATATATATTATATATAAATATATTAATATATAATATATATAATATATATATATTATATATATATATATTATTATATATATATATATATAAATATAAAATATATATATAAAATAAAGAGAATATATATATATATATATATAATCTCCAATGGTATCGCAACAATATAAAGAAAAGGCAACTAGTGTCACTGATAACAAAGCAAAGAAAAAGAAACTACAAATTAAAGCAATTAACAGAGTCTCGTTACCCCCCAACATTCAAAAACAGACTGTACTTACCCCAGTCTGACCAGGGGTTTGGGAATCTGATTATAAAAAAAAAAACAATGGGCAGTACCCCAATGTAAAAACAAAACGACAATATAAAGACCAAAGCAAGGCTGGCGTCACTACCCATTATAAAAAACCAGCAAACTGGGGTCAACCTGAAACCCGAATATAAAGAACAAGAACTGCGACACCCCAATATAAAAAAACAGAAAACTTTTTTTCTGTCCGCAATTGTAAAAAAACAAGAAAAGAAAAAAAATAAAAACAAGCCCAGCGGGTCAGGTACCCTCACATAAAGAACCATCCCAACTGTCAAAAACCCCAATACTGAAGAACAATGAAATGGGGTTACGTTAACCCCATATCGAAGAACAACAACAGAAGAAGCCTAATTTAAAAACCCGAAAAGTACTAAATCCATCGATTTAGCAGTGCCCACTTATAAAAATTACAAATATTTATATAATATATATATATTAATAGTATATATATAAATATATATAATATATAATATATATATATATAATATATATATAATAGTATATATATATATATAATATTATATCATCTCCCAATGTATTCAACTGCATTAAGAACAACAACTGTGTCACGTGATAACAACTAAAGAAAAAGAAAACTGACCAATATGTAAACAAAGTAATCTGGGTTTTCACTACCCCAATATAAGGAAAAAGCAACTGGGGTTACGTGACCCCATTATAAAAAACAAGCAACTGGGGTTACGGACCCCATATTAAAGAAACAACAAAGGGTCAAGTACCCCAATTAAAGAACAAGAAAACGACAATAAAAGGACCAAAGCAGCGGGTCACTTGACCCAAATAAAGAACCAGCAACGGGTCACCTAACCCCAATATAAAGATACAAGCCAACTGGGTAACGGTAACCCCAATTATAAAAAACAGGAAACTAGGGTCACGAGAAAACTTATATAAAAAACAAAGAAAATAAAAATAAAGAAACAACAATAGCATCCGGTGGCCTCAATATAAAGAACCACAAACTAGGGTCAAATAACCCCAATATTATGAAGAACATTAAAGAGGTTACAACCCCCAATATCAAGAACAAGGCAACAGAAGAATCCTAATTTAAAGACCCGAAAAATACTAAATCCATCGAGTGTTGAGCAGTCCCACTTATAAAATTAACATATATAAATTTATTATAATATATAATATATATATATAATATATAATAAGTATATATATATTAATAATATATATAGTATATAATATTATATATATTATAATATATAAATATTATAAATATATAGATATAATATTTATATTTAAATATCTCCCAATGTATCTGGGCCAACTCATAAGAACAAGCAACTAGTATGTGATAAAACAAGTTTACACAAAATAACTGCACATACCCCTAACGCAAGTAACTGGTTCACGTGACCCCAATATAAAGAAAAAGCAACTGGTTGCGGACCCCATTATAAAGAAACAATGGGGGGGTACGTGACCCCATTATAAGAACAAAACAATGGTCAAGACCCCAATGTTAAAGAAACAAGAAACTACAATATAAGACCAAAAGCAGCTGGGGTCACTTGACCCCAAATAAAAGAACAGCAACTCTGTCAACTAATTATTATAAAGGACAGGCAATTAAGGTCACTTCACCTCAATATAAAAAACAAGAACTGGGGGTCACGAGACCCCAATATAAAAAAACAAGAAAAGAAGAATAGAAGAACAAGAGCTAGGTCAGTACCTCAAATAAAGAACCTCAACTGGGCAAAACTTAGCAACCAAAAAGATTAACCCCAATACAAGAAGCAAAAACAGAAGGAAGCCCTAAATTTAAAGACCCGAAAAGTAGTAAATCCATCGAGTTAGCAGTCCACATTATAAAAATTAATATATATACATATAATAATATATATATAATTATATATAATAATATATAATATATAATATTATATATATATATATAATATATTAAATATATATATATAAATATATAATAATATAATATATATATAATATATATATATATATATAATATAATAATAAATTTATATATCTCCCAATGATCTGCAAGCTCATAAAAACAAGCTACTAGTTCACTGAAACACAACGTTAAATGAAAAAAAGAAAATCATGCATATAAAAAGCAAGTAACTGGGTTACGGACCCCCAAATAAAGAAAAGCAACTGGGTTACGTACCCATTTATAAGAACAAGCAACTGGGACTGCGCGAAGAAAAGAACAAACAATTTGGTCAAGTGACCCCAAAGTAAAGCACAAGAAACTGACAATATAAAGACCAGCAGCTCGGTCACTTGACCCCAATATAAAGAACAGCAACTGGGGTCACAACACCCAAATAAAGAACAAGCAACTGAAGGTTACCCCAATATAAAAAACAGAAAACTACGAGAACCCAATGTAAAAAAAACAAGAAAATGAAAAATAAAGAAGCAAGCGCCTGGGTCAGACTCAATATAAAAACCATCTCAACTGGGCAATAACGCCCCAATAAACAGAACATTAATAGTTACGAACCCCAATATCAAAGAACAAGCAACAGAAGAAGACTAATTTAAAGACCCGAAAATACTAAATCCATCGAGTGGCAGTGCCCACTTATAAAATTACAATATATATATACTTATAATAATATATATATATAATATAATAATATAATATATATATATATATATATATAAATATATTATATTATATATATATAAATAAATTATAAATAATATAATATAATATATATAAATATATATAAATATATATATATAATATATATATATATATATATATATATATATATATATATTATATAAATTAGAAAAGACTTATACAAGGTGAGTTATGTATATTTTTCAAGGTATTTATTGATAGGAATATAATACTAAATTATATAATATAAACATCATATAGATATTATTTGTAGTTCTCTTTCTCTCTCGAAGTATCTGCAAACTGCTATTTTTCTGCAAATATTTTGGAGCATTATTATGTAATAAATGAACTCAAATTTTTTTTCAATCAAATAAACTGGTTAACGTTCACGCCCAAATAAAGAAAAAAGGCAACTGGGTTGCTGACCCCATTATAAGAAAAAGCAACTGGTACGTGACCCATTTTATAAAGAACAAAACAATGGCAAGTGACCCCAATGAAAGGACAATAAACTACAATATAAAAACCAGCAGCTGGGTCACTGACCCTATAAAGAAACCCAAACTGGGTCACCTAAACCCCCAATATAAAAACAACAACGAAACGTTACCCCCCAATAAAAAAACAGGAAACTAGGGTCACGAGGATATAAATAGTAAAAAACAAGAATATAAAAATAAAAGAACCAAGCAGGGGTAACATGACCTCAATATAAAGAACCATCAACTGGGTCAATAAACCCAATATGAAGGAACATGTAAATAGTTACGTAAACCCCATATGCCAAGAACAGAGCAAACAGAAGAAGCCTAATTTAAAGACCCGAAATAGATATCCATCGATCAGCAGTGTTCCCTATCTTAGTTTATAAGTATTATTTATCGTGTCATATATCATACTATTTTTATTGTATTTTTTGTTATATTTATAATTGAATATAATGGTTATAGTTTTATTATTTTTTTTTATGTATATATGTTAGTATTTAATTAGTTTTATATAGTTTATTAAGTTGGCCTATTTTTTGTTTGTATTTATGTATTTATATATGTTTTTTATTTATATATAATATTTATAGTTTATACTATGTGAAGAATTTATTAGTATGTGTATATTAAAATAATAAATATAAAATATAAATACTATTTATTATATCTCCCAATGTCTACTTGCAACTGGCAATTAAAACAGCTTCACTAGTGTCCACTGATAAACAACGTAAGAAAAAAGGAAACTGAAGAACTTGCCAAACTGGGTCACCTAACCCCAATATAAAAAAAAAAGCAACTGGGTTACTGACCCCATTATAAAGGAACAAAGCAATGGGGTTTAGCTGACCCCCATTAAAGAACAAAAACAATGGGTCAAAGTACGCCCCAATGTAAAGAACAAGAAACTTAACAAAATTAAAGACCAAAGCAGCTGGTCCACTGACCCCAATAAAAAACACCAGCAAACTGGGGTCACTAACCCCATATAAGAGAACAAGAACGGTAACGCATACCCCATATAATAAAAAACAGAAACTAGGGCACGAGACCCCAATGTAAAAAACAAGAAAATGAAAAAATATAAAAGAACAAGCAGCTGTGTCAGGTGACTTCAATATAAAACTCAATGTCAAAAACCCCAATATAAAGAACAAGCAGATGGGGTTACGTAACCCCAATATCAAGAACAAGCAACAGAAGAAGCCTAAATTAAAGACCCGAAAAGTACTAATCGAGTAAGCAGTGCCCACTTATAAAATTACAATATATATTAATATAAATATATAGATATATATATATACTATATATTATAGTTATATATATAATAATATATATTATATAAATATAATATAGAGATATATATATATATATAATATATATATATATATAATATATATATATATATATATATAATAATTATATATATAATACTATATAATATTATATAATATTATAAAATATATAATATATATATATATATATAAATATAATATATATATATAATATATAATAATATAATATTATATATATAATAATATATATATAAATAAATATATATATAATATATATAGATATATATATAATATTATATATATAATATTATATATCTCCCAATGTATCTGGCAACGCATTAAGAACAAGCAACTAGTGGCACGTGATAAAAAAGTAGAAAGAAAAAAGAAAAAACACAAATATGTAAAGCAATAACTGGGTATCACACCCCAAATAAAAAAAAGCAACTGGTGCGTGACCCATTATAAGAACCATAGCAACTGGGACGTGACCCCATTATAAAGAACAAACATGGTCAAGTGACCGCTTTAATTGTAACAAAGAAACACATATAAAGTATCAATGCCCTGAACCAATATAAAGAAACCAGCCAACTGGCGTCACCTAACCCCAATATGAAAAGAACAAGCAACTGGGTAACGTGACCCCAATATAAAAAACAAAAACTGGGTCACGAGAACCCCCAATAAAAAACAAAAAAATGAAAAAATAAGAACAAAGAGCGGGTCAGTGACCTCAATAAAGACCTTCAACTGGAGGTCAAATAAAACCCAATATGAAAAATGTAAATGAGGTTACTAACCCCCTAATTCAAGAACATAGCAACAGAAAAGCCAATTTAACAGACCCGAAAAGTACTAAAATCCATCGTAAGTTATCTGTTATTATAAAAATTACATATTATATATATATATATATATAATATTAAAATATAATAAGATATATATATATAAATAAGATATATATATAATATTAATAAATATAATAGTATATATAATAATATAATAATATATATATAATAGTATATATATAATATATATATATTATTATATAATCTCCAATGTATCTGCAACTGCATTAAAAACAAGCAACTAGTGTCACGTGATAAAACGTAAAAGAAAAAGAAACTGACAATCTTTTAAAGAAAGTAACTGGGTTCACGTGACCCCCAATATAAAGAAAAGCAACTGGGTGGGTACCCCCATTATAAAAACAAAAGCAACGGGTTACGAACCCCATTATGAAAAACAAAACAATGGGTTCAAGACCCCAATGTAAATAACAAGAAAAATACAAATAAAACCAAGCTGGGGTCACTTCACCCCAAGATAAAGAACCAGCAACTGGGTCACTAACCCAATTATAAAGAACAACAACTGGGAACGTGACCACCAATATAAAAAACAGGAACTAGGGTCACAACCGCAAATAAAAAACAAGAAAAATGAAAAAAATAAAGAACCAAGCAGTGGGTCATGGTACCTCGAATAAGAACATCAACTGGGTCCAAATTAAAGCCCAATATGAAAAACATGTTAAATGAGAGTACGAACCCACAATTATCAAGAAACAAAAGCAACAGAAGAAGCCTAATTAAAGACCCGAAATATAAAATCCATCGAGTTAGCAGTGCCCCACTATAAAAAATTAAATATATATACAGTATATAAATATATATATATATAGATTATATATAAATATTATATAATTATATATATATATATATTATAATATATATATGATATAGTATATATATATATAATATAATATAAATATTATATATATATATATATAAATTTATAATCTCCCAATAGTATCTGGCAATGCATTAAGAACAACTACTAGTTCACTGATAACAACGTAAAGAAAAAAAGAAACTGACAAGAAGCAAGTAACTGGTTGAACGTGACCCCAAATATAGAAAAAAAGCACTGGTTACGTGACGCCCCAATAAGACAAGCAATGTACTGCCCCATTATAAGAACAAAACAAAGTGTCAATTACCCCAATGTAAAGAAAAAAACTACTTTAGGTGACTAATTCTGCTATTACAAACCCAAGTATAAAAACCAGCAACTGGGTCACTAAACCCCCAAAAAAAAACAAGCAACTGGAAATACCCCAATATAAAAAAACAGGAAAACTAGGGTCACGAGACCCCAAGTAAAAAACAAGAAAATGAAAAAATAAAGAACAAAGAGCTGGGTGACTTCAATATAAAGAACCATCAACGGGGGCAAATAACCCCAATATGAAAAAACATGAAATGGGACACCCGCGACGAATATCAAGAGAACAAGCAAATTAGAAGAAGCCTAATTAAAGACCCGAAAAGTACTAACTCCTCGAGTTAGCAGTGCCACTTATAAAAAAAAATTACATAAATATTATATATATATAATATATATATATAAATAATTATATATAATAATAATATATTATATATATAATAATTATGTATATATATATATAATATATAAATATATATATATATATTATAATAATAAATATATATATAATAGATAAATATATATAATATATATATATATAATATATATATATATATATATATATAATATATAATATATATATGATATAAGTATATATAAATAATATTATATATATATATATAATATATAATATATATATATATAATATATATATATAATATATATATAAAATATATATATATAATATATATAATATATATTATATATTATATATATATACTATATAAATAAATATATATTCTCCCAATGATTCTGGCAACTGCATTAAGAACACACAACTAGTGTCACGTGATAAACAACTAAAAAAAGAACTGAACAATATGAAAGCAAAACTGTTCACGTGACCCCGATTAAAGAAAAAAGCAACTGGTTGCTGACCCATTATAAAAACAAGCAAACGGGTACCGACCCATATAAAGATATATATATGGCAATTGACCCCATGAAAGAAACAAGAAACTGACAATATAAAGACCAAGCAGCTGGGGTCACTTCGAATATAAAAACCAGCAATGGGGTCACCTAACCCCAATATAAAAAACAAGAATCTGGGTAATTACCCCAATATAAAAAACAAAACAGGTCCACCAGACCCTAATAAAAAAACAAGAAAAAATAAAATAAAAGAACAATGCAGTGGTCAGGTAACCTCAATATAAAGAACCATCAACTGGGTTCAAATAAAACCCAATATGAAGAACATGTAAAGAGTTACTAAACCCCAATATCAAGAAAACAGGCAACAGAAGAAAGCCTAAGTTAAAACCCCGAAAGTACTAAATCCATCGGATTTAGCAGGCCCACTTATAAAAATTAACATATATATATAATATATATAAATAATAATATATTATACTATATATATAATATATATATATAATATATAATAATATAATATATATATAATTATATATATATATATTTTATATATCTCCCAATTATTTGCAATGCCATAAGAACAAGCAACTAGTTCACTATAACACGTAAAGAAAAAGAAAGAAACTGACAATATGGTAAAAAAGTAACCGGGTTCACGTGACCCCAATAAAAGAAAAAAAGGGGTTGGGTACCCCATTATAAAAACCAACCAACTGGGCTTACGTTGGAACCAAAATACACCAACAAACAACGGATCTCTTTCAAAAAAAAAAAAAAAAAAAAAAAAAAAAAAAAAAAAAAAAAAAAAAAAAAAAAAAAATGACCACAAATTAAAAAGAAAAAGAAACTGACAAAATAAAGAACTAGGTTCACTTGACCCCAATATAAAGAACCAGCAACTGGGTCACCTAACTGCCCCAAGAGGTAAAGAACCCAAGCAACTGGTGTAACGTACCCAATATAAAACAGGAAACTTAAGGGTCACGGAGACCCCAAATAATAAAAAATTATAATATATATATGAAAAAAATAAAAACAAGCAGCTGATCAGGGACCTCAATAAAAGAACCATAATGGGTCAAATAACCCAATAGAAGAACAATGTAAATGGGGTACGTTAACCCCAAATCAAAGAACAACAACAGAAGAAGCCTGAATTTAAAGACCCGAAAAGTTTTTTTAATCCATCGAGTAGCAGTGCCCACTTATAAAATACATTATAATACAGTATATATAATAAATATATATATAATAATATATATATTATATATATTAAATAATATTATATAATTATAGAATATATAATAATAGATCGGAAGCAGGCTACCCTCTTTATTCGGGTAGATATATAATACATTTGGATTATATGAGGCCGCTTCCTAGCGATATGATGAGATTAAATAATAACAGTATATAGGACATTTAAAGAGGTAGGTTGACAATAAGGAACAGGCTCAGCTCGAGGAAGCACACATCCTTCATAAGTTAAACTCGGAGGTAGATTAGAGAATTTTCATTCAATCCAAGGGGACATTAGCTCTATTACTGGTACGGATCATAGAGAACTCGAAGGATCCTTAACGCAAGTCATGGAGTGGGTAATTAACATTAGGTAAAACGAATTGTGACGCCCAACCTAGAAGCAGAGCAGACAGGGGCAGTAGTGTGAGGAAAGAAGATCGAACGAACGTCGAGGTGGCCCAGGGTGGATTTAAGATCGAGAAAAAAGAGGCCGAGAGAAATAATTAACACGCTAATTATCAAGCGAAAGTGAGATAAAGGCAGATAGCAAAACAACGGACTGTCAAGACGGGTGGACCACCATCAGGGAGAAGAAGGAGAGAAGAACAGATCTATACAGAAACTGACCCCGTGTGTTGGAGATGTATTGTTGGATAAAAGGAGAGCGCACAGAATTGTATTCTGTTACAGTAGGCATAACCCCAGCAGGTTGTCGCACTTTTTTTTGAAGTGAAGAAATAAACGGAGCATATCAAGAACTAAGGGAGGGCGGACAATTAGGACCCCAATGGTAGACACCTGCAACAGAATTTCAGAAGCAAGAATGAAAAATTAACAGAAGAATAGAATAGGCAGCACAACGAAGCGAAGCTGTGGTCCTCACATTGGCACCCGATAGGATACCTGCAAAATGTCTTCCTCTCCCTGAATGGCGCAAAAGAGGGAGAATGCCAATATCCACCTCGAACAACCCATAAGTGATAAATTATTGAGAGCAAGGACGAGAAACGAAAGATTTAGTGTGTGAAAGCGTGGGAATGGAACCTGTAGCTCACGCCCATCCACAGGAATACACAGTGAGAATTACGGTGCCACGACCTTGGCACGAGACTTCAGCCCAAGTTTGAAACCGAAAAGCAATCCGCCCATAGAAGAAGAATACAAAGCAAAGAGAGTTCTATCACTATCCCAGAGGAGGTAGTCATTAGCTTTGAAACCCAAACAAACGACAATGAACCCACCCCAAATCTATAGCACGCGATTAAGAGTGCACAAATGAAATCCACGATTTAGTAAGGACACGATGGAAGGTATGCGATGGCTGAGAGAAAAACTATCCTAGAATGTTACAGACAATCAAACAGATATATAGATATAATACTCTCTGTTATATGGGGAGGCCACGAAAATGAAGGACTAAATTTAAACCCACACGGAGTAGTGTTGAAACGATGAAATCAAGCGGGTCTCTCAGGTAGGATTCAGCGTTCTAGGGCGATTTCATAAGGAGATATGGTAGTATTAACAGGGTTCACTTAATTAACTGTTCCCAGATCGAGTTTTAGAGAAATGGCTGAATTGTGAATTATGGCTCCTCCCCGCCCTGCAAGAAGTGTGAGTTAAAGGAGCTCACAACGCAACTCTAGTAATGGTATTATCAGTTGAAATTCCCTAAAATAAGAGACCTCGAGACATATTTGGATGGAGAGAAAAACGTCTCAGCGAGAATAGTTAAGATTAAAGATAGTCAAAAAAGAACGGAATGAATAAAATACTAGTTCCATTTAGGGGATAAGCAGTATAAGCAAAAACACAAGCTTTAATGATTAGTAGTTAGGGAGAAAGGTAATTGATTTAGCCGACAGGAAACACGAAAGTATAGAAGATTCAAAGATTCTGCAGAGATGGTTACAAGGAGCTGTTTATAAAAATATGTTTTATATAGACACAAAAAACTCTACAGATTGCCAAAGTAGATTACTTACCGAATAGCATAAACCTTAATTAATATATATTAATAGATATTATATATAGTAAGATAATAATAATAGGAGAGAGTGTTTCTCCGATCTTGTATATTTTATTCTGAGTGTCACGTGAGTGTATTATATTTTTATAATACAAACGGCCGGTGCTTTAGTGTCATTACAGAGCTTACCGTTATGTACTAACGTATCTACAGTTAGTTGTCGAAGAAGCAAGATTTTCTAAGAATGATTAATTAGTAGGAGACAATTGAACTCACGATGTGACGAGCGACTAACAGATACCATAAGTTTAAATTGAGAAGGACTGCAGACTATGATGAACTTTCGCGACCGCTGCAACCTAGGTTTCCATCGATCTCCTCTCTATTCGTTTTTTTATTTCTTCAATAGCTAAATACAACGGAACCACAGAGTAAGGAAATGTAGAATAACATGACAATCTTTAATGAAATAAGGAAACATGAGCATTATAATAACATTCGGTAGCTTCTAACGTATCAGCGGCGCGCAAATGATAATACATAGATTGAATAAAGAAATATAAACGCAATCTTTTGTGGACTAAGCGTAATAGCACTGAATGGTAGACGTTTTAAGATGAATAAATATTCAATTTGCGTACAGATAAATAGACCCCAAATGTATTATTTTGAGGTTAATAAGTCACGAAAAATCGAAGATCTACATAAGTATCAAATACGGATTCCCCCTTAAAGGAGTATACTATAGAATAAAAACTCAGGAATTACTGAATAGAAAATACACTTAAAGCAATTACATATATATCATTGAACCCCTATATTAATATATATATATATAGATATACGAGTATATTTAAGGTAATGTATGTGTGGGAATAATTATAAGTTCTAGTTAACGTTATATATATCAAGATTCTATCATAAATTCTATCTATTATGTATATTACTTGCATCACCTCTTTCAAACTCACTTTCAAACGGAAAGCTCAGGATTAACAATGATGATTATATCGTGAAAGAAATTAACTAGATAGTTTAATTGAACGGTATTAAACGCTTTAACGCTAGTTTAATTTACCACCTTCTGTATAATATATATACATATATATATATAGGGTATAACTAGTAGATATATTATACCCCTATTAGAAAAACATGAAAACGATGATTAGATTTTACACAGATATATTTACTACCTCAATATAAATAAATTAAACAATTGAAATAATAGTGAGTGAATAAATATTAAAGATTAAAAGGAAAAAGTCAGCGTAGTAACAGCCTGCAGGATTACCTCAATATTATAAAAATAATCACTAAGTATAAATACTAGTATATTAGTGTAAGCATAATATATAATAACGGGCTAAAGAGGATAAAATAAATACTATGATTGATAAATAAATGAGTAGGTTATATACGAATATAACACCTATATAATATAAGTAATCTAAATAACAGTAAGCATATAAACTAATATAATATGTAATAATGTATCTCCTCGTTAAAACAGTGAAAAGATACTCCACGAATAATAACGTATAAATGACTCATTCATAATTGATGAATTGAGTATGACTACTTGTATAGTGTATATTAAAATTTAAATAAAATAGTTATATATGGAAACTTATAATAATCAATATAGTAATAATATATATATATATATATAGATATTATATATATAATATATAATATATATATATAGATAATTAATATTGATATTTAAATATATTTAGATATATAATAATATTTAGATATATAACTAATCTAATTGTATAATTTAATATTTAATAAATATAATATATTTATAAGTATATTATTTGATTATATCTGTATTAAATATAATATATACATATAATAGATATAGATATATTAATATGATATAATATAGTAATATAATAGTATATAGATATATATTTATAATATATTAATATATTAAATTAGATATTATATATATATAACTTAATAATTATAATAATAATATAGTATATATTTACACAACATATATATATATATATGCAATAACACTAATTATAATATACTAAATTTGAATGTGATATATGTCATAAATGTATAATATGATAAATTATGAATAATTATAATTATTATAATTATATAATAATAATTAATATATATTATGAATACCATATATAGATATATAAAGAAATATATATTATAATTAATATAATATAATATAAGTATATTTATATATTACTTATAATATGATATATTATTATTAAATATATGAATATAAGTGAAGTATATACCACAATAGGGTATAGCTAGTTAGCAATATAATATAGTATATTAATAATTATATAGTATAAAATAACTATCAGCAAATCATGAGTATATGAGCACTTATAGGTTGAGTAATATATAGTTATATATATAATTAATACTAAATCTTAAAATAAGGGTAAAATAGTAAAATTAATACGGTTAAGTAACTTATAAAGTATAATGATTATAACTAAAGTCAATGAAATACGTATGAGGGTGTAGACACTATACACCCAATAAGTAAAAGTTAAAAATATTACTACGCATCTGTTAATATAATACTTTAAATTAATATATTAAGTATTAATTTATATATATATATAATATATATTAGATATATATATATTAATAATAATATATATAATTAATAATGAATTAATATTGTATACTTATTAACGAGTTAATATCTCCGTAATAGAAGGTATGAGTGATTTAACGGATATAAAACTAATAGCATAATATACGGGCGACAGATATCTCGGGAGATAACTTATTACCCTTTATTTAATATATAGATATTAAGAAAGTAATAATCTATATACATGTAACATATTACAAGACGTTTTGGTCTTGTAAAATAAAGATTTAACCTGGTAATAGTTCTTTTTCAACTTTAGTCCTCGAATAGTATATTGATAGGTGATTATAGTACAAGAGTAGCAAGAAACAGAGAGTAATAACTTACGATATAATTAGATTTAAATTATGATAAGGATACGTCATATGTATAATCATTATTCCGCATATTGAGTGAGGCGGGAGTTGGGCACGTGCTAACGCTCTCGAAATATACTCTCATAAAGTCAAACGATTATTAAATGTAGTTATAAACCTATGTAAGCACTAGTAGTATACATAATGATCATTATCGTGGTGTCTCTACTGACATTAATGGCGACCTCATAGTCATAATCTCGTTAACTGAGCGTTTTAAGATAGTAACACTAACATCAATAATGACTATTCAATTTAAAAGACTATATAGATAGGTATATATATTATATATAATTTTTATATTGAGAATTAATAATACTAGAGTAATATAAATACTTTGATTGGAATCGATATTTCGAATAGCTCAATATATTTATTTTATATCTATAAACCCATATAGAATAAATAAAACTAGGAAACTAGTATATATAAGGTAGTATATATTAATATCATAGATAGTATACCCTATAAAGAGAAAAAAACAATCAGAGGATTTATAAGGACGGATATAAATAAATACAATAACATATTATAAGAACAATAGAAGTACTCACAAATTTTATTCCTTCCTTGTATCTTAGGATCCAATAATTAATTAATAGTTTAGTAGTTCCTGTGGACCCTCCTCCAAGTTATTAATGCTCAATTCTATAAACTAACGGTAGATAATGTAAAAATTATATAATATAACATCCAAAGTAATGAATTGAACATATTAGATAAATTAATAATCATATATTAGATAGAAGTTATGAGAAATGGCAGTAGTTATAATAATTATATAACCAAAGATAATAGACTAAATTATATATATAACATATAAATATAAATATAATCTCATAATAATAATACTAAGTATTTAAAGAGAAATTAATCAGATATAAGATAAATAAGTATAGAAAAAGATAATTTAAATTCAATAAAAGTAAAGTCACCGAATTTTCTCTCATAAATAATTAATAGGAAGATCGTTTTTCCTGTCATTTACACAAATAGAAAAGGAGTCAATCACATCACTCAGATCAATATAAGAGAATAATAAATATGATATTAAATATATTAATTATATTAATAATGTATAAATATAAGTTAAAGTTAATATTATAAGATATAATAGAATATATAAATATATAATATAAATAATATAATAAATTAATAATATTAATAAATATTCCAATTCTAAATCCAAAATTGTCAGATAATAATTTAAAAATCAGAATTATATAATTATATAATAAATTTTATAATTATGAATAAAATAATTTTAAATAATAAAATACTAAATTAAATATATTATGCAAATGCAGATAATATGGATAAATTAGTTTCAATATAATAATTACATATATAATACTCTCTCATTTTCAATGAAATAATCTATATATATATTAATGTTTTAATACATATAATAATCAGTAAAAAATCATAATTATAATAATTTAATATTGATAAAATAGCAAAGAATTAATACTGATATTTATACTCTAACAATAAATAATTATTTAATTTAATATTGATATTAAAATATATTAAAAAGGACCGTAGAATGTAACTTTCGATCAAGAATATTTCATTCTTCATTCTAAGGGAATATCTAAATAGATATCTGAATTATTTAATGAATATAATTAATTAATAAATGAAATAATAAATAATATAATTAATTAAATAATAATAATATAATGAAATAAATAATAATTCATTTGCAATAATAATAATATAAAAATAAAAATAAAAACAAAAACAATTATCACTAATTTTAAATATATAATAACATAGAAATCAATTAAAAGCGCCTTCAAATATTGTAGAATTCAGATAGAGTCAAATAACAGAGTAAATAATGAAACCACAGCATTCTACCAAACAATAAGAACACTGCTCGAATAGTCACGCAATCATAATCTACACACTACTCATAAAATCAAAGAAATTGTAAAAAACACAAGATCCTAACATAAAATGGAGGAAACCTTGTGATTGCACAACTGAAACCTCTAAGAATTTTAAAAGAGAAACAAAAACAACACATGTGGTTAGGATGGGTGTACAGACTAACTACATTCATACACAAATTATCCTGTAAGCACCACCCGGTAGTGTTTTACCGGTAACACACACCCCCTGATAATTTAGAATATAAGATAAACCAGATGAACAAGGTACAATGAGTAATCATACCCTAAATGTATAAATAAAACAAGAAACGGACAAGTAATAAAAGACAAGGACATACGGTAGGCACGTGACTCTTACACTATATGATTAAATAGAATATTAATTAATACACATAGCCTTTATAACGGGGTCTACTATACGGAATAACTAATATCCATAGTAAAAAACTAAGCATAATAGGTATTAATATAGTTACTCGGTAATAATACCTATCCTTAAAATTAAAAATTATAAATAAACTAGGAGATATATATATATATATATATATATATAGGTAGGATTTCAACGATAGACTCCCCATATTATGTGAAATAATTAATAACAAGGAATAAAATAAGATAAATAATATGAAATTAGAACATAAATACTAGATGTTATAACTATATGTTGGAACCATCATAAAAAAGAAAATACATATACACATATGCTATTAAAAACTATTGTACATTAAATTATAACTCCCAATAAGTATAATGATATAAGAAACATATATATTATAGGATCATTCCTAAATTCTCAGCATTATAGATACCTACATCAATAAGATTGATTTCATAAAACCGTTGCTAGAACATGAGTCAGTCCGTTAAATTTTTAAAATGCTTAAGATGTAATCGTTTTCAGCTCCACACCCCTTGGTTACTTTATTATATTCTACGACACTATTCCCAACATCGATGAAGAATTTATAACATCAAAATATCTAATGGAAAGTCCAATCGAAAAATTACCAATGGTTTTTATAATAACAGGGGCTCTTGAACGGTTATTTACATTGTATTTAAGACTTTATTGAACGAGATACTACCGTTTACAGGAGTGCCTGATACAATTCTCAGTGACAATGGGGGGTGTTTCAAAGCTCACCTGTTTGAAGAGGTATGTAAAATGATAGGTAGTAAACACATCTGCACCACCGTGGGAAATCCGAGCTGTAATGGAAATTTAGAAAACAGGCATAGAGTATTATTGGCCAGCTTACGGTGCATGTTAAGTGAAAACGAGTTTAAGCATCATGATTGGTTATCTATTCTTCCCTTTGCAATCTTTGCAATAAGAACATCTCCTTTAACAGAAAATGGTATCACAGCCTCTCAGGTGCTCTTTGGACAAAATGTGAATATACCGGGAAGACTAGTAGACACAGAGAGACCTGGAGAAGCTATGTGTTATGATAAATATTTAAATAAACTAGCTGGGTTATTTGCTAAGCCTTTGGCACCGAAAGCCACCTTGAAGAACCGATCCGTGTTTGTCCCTAAAAATTTGAAGGAAACAAAGTTAGTCCTTGTAAGAAACAAACAATATAATTTAGGCAAGCTAGAACAAAGTATAAATGCCTATAACTGGTATTTGCGACGTGCACTAATTAATACAGCTTTATTTATCTTAAAAACAATGGCCAGACCTGTAGCAGGATAATTTTAAGACATACATAAAGAGTGTCTATTGAACCACTTTAGCGGGGGAGGCATCGGATCAGCTAGTAGTAAAAATAGAGAAAAAATAAAAATAATCAAAATTGTGAGAGGAAAGAATCATTAGTTAGACAACCTGCTTCACTAAGCTTTTTCTTTACAGTAATTCGGTCAAAGTTATTGAATTTGAGAAATTTGCACAGTGCAAAGATTGTGTACACAAATTATTGAAGATAATAATATTAAGTAGTTGCTGAAGTCTTTACCCTCCTCAAGTGTTATACCACCTTATTTCCTTCCTCTATCTTGAGATTGTTGTAATAGAAATTAAGGAAGGCATTCGTGTGGGCTAACTTATCAAACATATGCATGTGTCTCAATGGCCAACTCTCTGCTCTCCATTTGCTGTCTTCCTAAATTGTTTGAGCGTTATACTCAGGACACATCTGTATCTGGTAAACGTTCGCTCTTACCGCATGCAAAACTAAGAGAGAGCGGCCCTAGGTGCTATATTCCCCTATATAAGTAGGGGAATAATAAAAGCTCTCAAACTCCTTGAATTACAATTGGAAAAAACTGGAGCATACGAATGCCTAACATTGCCAACTTTTTAGAGCTGTTAGAAGATTCAAACTTGTAACGGATTGGGGAGCGCTTGTGGAAGCCGCCTTGAGAGGCCCCAGCCGAAGAGATTATTATTTGAGACGCCGGACGAATCGGTCGTGTTGTCAGATATCAAGGGACCAACAAACCGGAGATGCGGACTGGCATATATATTATATATATCCAATTACTTTGTTGGTAGTTCGCTATAATTTAGAGTACTTACATCTGACAGTGTGATTGACGAAATTGATTACTATCATGTCATATTATTATTTCACTGTGCACAATTAAATAAACTTCAAATAGCAGAAAAACCCTTTTTCGAGTTCCATCATTCCCAATTATTAATTATTTTTTTATTTAATTGGTGCTGATAATAACCTCAGCAATCTAGTATATAGTTGCTTGAAAGGCAAAAGTTCATAATCGACAGTTTTGATGAAATTAGGTTTTCAGTGTCACTTAAACAACTTTTCTGCTTAATCGAATGATATATAAAGTTCATCTTTGTACGAAGATTATTTGGACCCTTAAATCAATCATGAAATGAGATAATTAAATAAATAATTTTTTATTAAAACCATTTATTTAATTCATTTAAAAGCTATTTTAAAAAAAAAAAGAAAAACTAAAAAGTAAAAAAACTTACAAATTGATGATTCCATTTCAATATATATATATATATTATATATAAATTAATATATATATATATATATATATATATAAGGAATATGATATATATAGTATCTTTATATATTATAAGTATATTATATACTATTTATATATATAGTGTAAAGGTTCAACTGCCCAATTTAAATCTTTTCCACTTTTAAGTGTAGTATATATATACGTATATATCTATATAATTAGACTATATATATATATATTACTATAATATATATAATATATTCGATATATACTTATATATATATATATAGATCATATATATATATTTATATATATTGTTCCCTCTGTTGTTGTTGAGCAGTGTTCTTATCTTGTAAATCTGTTTTACCGATATCTTTTCATCCACTCTGCCCCAATAAAATGTGATACAACCATATATATATATATATATATATTAATAGTATATTACTTATATTATATATATAATATATATTATATATATATATATATATATATATACAATAATATATATATTATATATATAATATAACTATATACTTATCTAAAGTAATTTTCAAAAGAAGTAAACACAAGTCTCTTTGGGGAATATATATCTTATTATTTAGTATACTATCCGGATGAATATATGATTTCTGTCTACTCAATATGTTACCATTTCGTACTATGCGCCATTTGTTTCTGTATGCATCTTGACTATTTATCTTTATTCTGCTTTCATTCTTAAAAGACGTAGATACGTTTAAGACTATATTAAGTTGCGAGCTTATACAATTGTAACTTATTTACTTTATGTTGCCTTAAGATTAATTTGTCTAGCAATATTACGGTACGGACATGCGATACCATTTTATTAATAAGTTTAAGAATAAACCACTTTATGATTAGTATATATATATTATAATTTATACGATACTTATATATTATATATATTCTTATATATACTATACTATATATATATATTATTATACTAAAATATATATATATATAAGTATTTTAGTTAGTAGTATATAATTATTTATGATATATATATTATCATTTATACTATATATATATTATTATTATATACTTATATATACATATATATAATTTTATTTATATAGTATATATATATAATATATATATAAATATCTACTATAATTAATATTATATTATATATATTAAATATATATATATAGTATTATATATATATATTAGTGATAGACGGCGACATGTTAATTTACGATTCCGATTGAGACCTTCAAAATTCCTATGGTGTCATTAAAGATTTTTTTCCGATTCACTGTTTGTGCAAAATAATTTTTCGATCCCTAAATCAGAAAAAAAGTGCCGTTCCGAGTCAGATTCCAGAAATATTAGTCAATCCTTCCGAGTCTGGTGTCGATTGGGATCACTCGTCCCAACATTCAGCTCAATATTAGTATACTATATAATTAATATAATATATCATATATATATATATACATATTAATATATAGTTATAGAACTATAATAGTATATATATATATATACTATCTATATTATATATAATTATATATAATACTTAATATATATATATTATCTAATATATCATACTATTTAGGGTTTGCCGAGTACCGCGAATTTGCGCTCCGCACTGCATCGCACAGCGTGTAAGCCATACCACGCACGGCGCATCCGCCACCGCATCAGTCATGTGTTTCAATGCGCTCCGCCACCAACAGCCGCACCTTTATCGCTCGCACCTGTGCGCCCGCAACACCCTAAATTATATAGTATATATGATATATATTATACGTATAATAGTAATAGTATATAGTATAATATATATATGCGTAATATATATATATAATACTGTATATAATATATATATATATTATATATATATTATATATATACTCTAATATATATTATTAATATATATATATATATATATATATGATATATATATATTATATATCATAATATAGATATATACTATATATATATATCTGACATAGTATATAGTATATATGCATTACTGATAATATATATACTATATATTATATATATATATATATATTACTATTCGTAAAATATATATACGTAATAATTTTTAATAGATTAGAAGTTATTTTTTTTTTTTGATATATTATATATTATTATATATATACAGAATTATTATATATATGTCTATATATTATATATATCACTAATAATATATATCATATATAATATATATATATTTATATTATTATTATATATAATATATATATAGTACTATCATAGATATATATATACGCCGAATCGATAGAAAGGGCTATTTTATGTCCCTGTGTTTCTTTTACCTGGTATTTTTCCTTGTTATAAAACAATCATGTGATTTATATATATAATTTACCTTTAAATATTCATGAATTCCTTCACTTTTATAGAGAAGTGCAATATTCATAAATTTGCTTCTATTGTTTTTAAAATGCGAGTATTGTAGTGATTCTTTAGCACACTAATATATAAATTGAATTGGCGGTTTTTGTTTATGGATGTTGTGAGTGTTTGTTTGTGTGTAAAATTGTGTGATCATAAAAAAAATAAGAGAGAGTTGATATATTAATTTTTTTTTCTGTTTAAGTAATATGGAAAACAAGTTAACATTTTCATGAATAATATAATTATTTTTTTTTATCAAGTTCTGATAATCCACAGATCCTAAAATGGTTTCTCTTATAAAGGTTAAATTAATCTATGTCATCATCAAATAATTTTGATAGGTTATTTTTTATTTTATTGCTTTCCCCCATCTGCGGGTGGCTGAAATAGATATTTTTATCGTATATATATAAAAATGAAATACTAATATATATATATAATATATGTATATATATAGTATTATATAAAAGAAATTTAAATTTAATATATTATAGTATATTAATTATCCTTTAAAGGGTAGTTACCGATATATATCGAGCGAACGATGTAATCGATTTTTTTCGATTTTTCAAGTTATGAGAGGTTGCCAATAAGTTTTTTATTTTTTTTTTTTTTAACGAAAGGAATGCCCAAGATTAAATCGCAAAGATATAAAGAGTCAGGTCTCTCGGCCTCAGCGGGAGACGACGGGGGACTTCGTCCCCCCCTCTGTCCCACCTTCGCTCGAGCCCCTAAAAAAAATTAAAAAAAATTTAAAAAATATAACATATTAAAACATAACATGATTAAAAATAAAGCAACATGTGACAACTATTCCGTCTTCTATTGGAGTTTTAGCTACACGTACACGCAGGGTTAGCACAGTTAGAATTCTTGCGATTTGCAATTTATGAACTCTTTTATGTAACATATACCTTTTTAAAGTAATGTGCCTTATATAGTAGTATATATATATTACTATATGATATATATATTTAATATACAAAAAACTATCTTTATATCTATCGTAATGAAAGAACCTATATATACACTATACTATTTATTATATATTCTATATACCCTATTAACAGATCTAAATGAAGAGTGTTGCGTTAATGGATTTTTAGTGATCACGAAAATGGATTAAATAATGGATATTAAGTAATTTGGAAGAGATGTGGTGTAAAATGTTATGTGAGTATTTTAAAGGTGTTTGGGGTACAGTTCTCGGATTACATTCGAATGCTGGCTTATAGCTTTTTTCTATCCGTAAGCTCGTAAAGGGTTTGGTGAGCTTGTACTTATGGGTCATTTGTCATGATTGGATTTGATTATAGAGAACGCTTGGCTTCCTTTTAATTTAGTGGCTTGTCATTTATTTATTCACTCTGCTATAAGGTATATATTATATCTATTTGATGATTGATAGTAGAGTATGAGTTTAGTTTTATATATTTATAGTTATATAAAAAAAATTATTATAGTAGTATATATGATTATATTATGTGGAGGATTTAAGATATTTCTGTGTGCTATAAACATTTGATTTTACGAAAGTATGCACTATACTTCTATAATTCTATTAGTTTATTAGTTTGACCAAACTCATAGAACACCAGCGAGTGTACAAAAGCATCATATAGGTATAATAGTATTTATCTACTGTTGTAGTGGTAGTCGTATTATTAATTATATCATATTTATATATATAATAGTAGTATACTTATATATTATTATTAATGCCCCTTGATTATATCGTCTCAGAGATTGGTGTGTTGTATATATATCAATTAAGTTTACCCTTTTATATGATTTGCTGCTATATATAATAAGGTTTTTTAAGCGGATCTGAGTTCATATTCTCTTTACAGTATGTACAACATGAGTCTTATGCGAAAGGGTACAGATTGAAAATCATTTGTAAATCTATGTTTTTGCTTTGATGAATATATTATGTTCGTGGTATAAATGTAGTTCATCAACATTTCTTTTATTTATTTGAAAAGGTTTATAAAAGTCATTTTGAGTAGCTTTTGCCGAAATTGATCCATCTTTGAAATACTATTGTAACAAAGAATGGTTAACTTCTATTATTGAACAGAATTGTTTTAGTCTCTGATGCGTGACATACAAATGGAATCTACCAGAATTTAGTTAAGATAAATCTTCAATGTGGTTTATATATATAATAATATATATATTATAATAAATTAGTATAATATGATTCCGGCTATATTTTGGTTTGGGTGTATAAGTCAAACTAATAACCAGCATAATAAGAGGCGTTACTAATAGGCTCGTCAGAATTATGTAGGTAATGATTTACAGTGATCTTAATGGATATGATATTTTTTATATAATGTTATTTATATATGTATGATTATATATGAATATAACCGCCTAGATATATAATAGGAGAGACGGATAGTTATTGTGTGTATCTGTGTTGGTAGCGCACGACAAAAAACACCATTATATAATATTCTCTTTAATTATATATATTAGATATATATATATATAAATAAGAAGATATTCATATATAATTAATATATATATAATATATATATAATAATATATATAGAAATATATAGAGAAGAGATACCTTCAGAGAGTCGTAAACGGAGCCAACAGAGCACGCCACAACCCAGAGCCCGAAGTCCATAGAAGAAACGGAAGAGCACAAACAGTAGACCAACAGCACCGATCCGAAAATCCAGCAGAACAGCTTCCAAGACTGGCGAAATCGGAACCGAAAACGAAGCCGGAAGAGGAGAAAGAGAGAACCTAATAGAAGAACCCATGCAGTTACAGTAGTATACTATACACTAACAGCATTATACCAAGATATTATATCCGAGGAATACACGATAAACTAATATAAAGACTCCAAATCAAAGCAGTATGCATTTAAACGATGAAGAATATTATATATTCATAATAATGACCGCAGGGAGATAATATAAAGGCTCACTAATAAGAGCCGGACCAGCTAATCAGAGAAAGAACTCGCGCTGACGTAAGATGAGGAAGAACAAGAGCCGACAGAGAGACAGAAAGCGAGCGCGAGCAATACGAGACGGCAGACAGTGGCGAAGGATACATGACTAGACAGAGAGACGATTCAATATATATATGGTAATATAATTGGACTCATAAAATAAAATATGACCATATGCTTATATATATATTCATATATATATATATATATTATATAATATAGAGATTATACTATTATATTATAATATATATAGATATATATAGTATATATATTAATATTAAATCCTATAGAATTAATAGATTATACCACCTGACCTGTAAGAATAAGCATATGGGCATAGGCTACACATTAATTACAAGATTTTACGACATCTGAGCATTGAAGGTTATTAAAATGAGTTAAATGTAGGTTTCTTTTTTGAGAGAATGAGAAAGGTCGACTTGTTATGAAATTCAACTGGGTGGAATGTAAACAGGACGAATGCTGTGGAGGCAAAGTGATTAAGGATGAAAACAGCGACCAATTCCGATTTCATTGTGTCCGGTAGATATAAATAACCTTATTCGTTTATGGGGTCTCGTAAATCATCAATACGATGTGCCAAGATCGTAACAGGGCCATGAGCAGCAGCAGCAATGCTTGGAAAAAGCGATAATGAGATAAATAGGCAATTGGAATATCGTGCATAAGAACTAAATATTATAATGTGAGACAGAAGAGAGAGAGAAGAAGAAGAAGAAAGGAACGAAGAAAAGACAGCAATAAAGAAGAAGAAGCAGCAAGATGAGAAAAAGAGCCCAAACGACAGACAGAAGACAAAGACGACACGAGACGAGAGAGGAGAGAGACCGAGCGAGAACGAGGACCGGATCTGAGATGTGCAAATTGAGAGAAGACGAGAGAGGATGAGAAACGACTTGAAGACGGTAGAAGGAGAGAGAAGGATGAGAGAAGAGAGAGACGAGAGAGAGAGAGAGAGAGAACTAAGAATAATAAAAGAGAAATGGCTGAAAAAAAACTAAAAGGAAAAAAAAGCAAGAGATGCGATGAAAATGCTGAATAAGGTAAACATCGGGTTCCAATTAAAAATTAAATCGTGCTCAATTACGAAAAGGAGAGAATAACTTTATTTTTACTTTTAAAAGTTTAGGAAAGGCCATTCTTTTCTTTTAATTTTCATATTATATATAATATACATATTATATAATAATTATTATATATATATTAAATATAATATATATATATATATATATATATATATATATATTTATATATTAGTATCTATATATATATATATAATATATATATATATATTATAAGCAAATAATAAATAATACTGTATTATATAAAAATTTCTTTTTTATTAATTTATGATGAATTTATTTATATAATAGATATATATATATTATATATATATAGTAATATATATATCTATATATATTATTATATATATAAATATGATAATATTAATATATAATATATTAATAAATATATAATATATACTATATATTATATATATATCATATATTATAATTATATATATATACAAACGTATATGAATAAAATAAAGAATTTTATATACTTTCCTTCCCTATCGGCATTATTATTTCTTCTTGAAACTTTACAGCATTCCTATAATAAGTAAAGGGATATATGCATAACGATTTTGGCGTCACGCATATTTGCCGATTTTTTCGCCTCACATCTAGTAGCTTTGTATGAGAAGGCTTTTGGGACTTGCTTTTACACCTGTTCCAAAAATACTTTTGTCTTTCTTTTCTTTTTTTTCTTTTCGTGGGACTAATTCTAAAACAATAAGAATGTGTTTCGTGTGATACCTTTACTTGAATTAACCCTTTCGGATAGCGAAATTTATGCATTCCGCTACTAGCTAGTAGATATGTTCGATGTTGTTCGTGAAGTCTTCACTAGTTATCTGGTATTTAGTATTGCTTGTTGTGTGTGTTGTGAGAGAGAGGGTGTATGGGTGCAGTCATGGTCTGTATGTAGAGGTGTGCGGGATTTCTTATACATTGCTTAGTCGAAGGGAGTAATTTGACAGCAAAATATTTTGGCCTACCTTTGATGAGATGGAAAGCGACATATAAACTCACCAAACATCAATTAATAGCGGAGTCCCAATGCAACGAAGTGCATGGTCAGTTTTTTTCAATGATGAAATCTTTATATACGAAGCTTGATATTATGTTTAATACTATATATATAATATATTAATTATATATATATATACTATATATAATATATTATATATAATATATAATAATTATATAGTATATATATATATGACTTGGGGGAGATATTACTTGAACCCGAATGTCGTTCTGTACCTATTAAAAGTACTATAAAATTTCATGTTCTGCCTCATTATAATAAGATATATTATATAGTTATATATGAAGCCTATATATATATATACGTATATATATATATAGATAATATATATATATTATATATATAATTAGTATATTATTAATATATTATACTATATATAATTATATAATATATATATATATATATATATATATATATTATTATAATTCTCTGGAAAATACGGCCAAGAATCAGACCTATTGGCTTGCCATTGAGTTGGACTTAAAAGTTGATTGGGTACAACAATGCGTGTTAGCCGACAGAATTGGATTTGCCACTTGCTAGAATGTATAGCTTATAGTACTATTACTATATATATATTAATATAATAGTATATTATATAATTATACAGTATATACTATATATATATATATATATATATACTAGTATAATATCACTGATATCAAGTCATTATGAGCAATAATCTAAAAAGAACTTCTTATAAAGATCTTTATTTACTTCAGGGAGGAAGGAGTGATGTCTTCTTTAACGAGGATTAAGAAATTTTTTCATAATTTAAATGCATCTTTTGGAACAAGATTTTATTAAACATTATATTTATTAAGTGGTTGTGTTGTGGGGTGTGTGTGTGTGTTGTGTGTGTGTGTGGTGTGGTCGGTATCAACATAACTTTTCGACTTTTTTACCTTTTCTTCCTATAACAGATTATTTGTGAATGTTTTATACTCAAAAATATAGTCATAATTACTATTTAGATATATATTAGTATATATATATAATATTTTATATATAAATTGATATATGTATATTATTATATATGTATATTTGATATAATAAATATATATATATAGATACTATATATATAGATGAGAGAGAGAGAGAGAGAGAGAAGAGAAGACGAGAAGAAAAGAGAGAGAAGAGAAGAAGCAAAGCATAAATTACTTTATAATTTTGAATAAATTGTTATAAGTCAGGTTTGTTGTTGTTTCTTCAACGAGTCTCGGATGAATTTCAAAGGATTCATAATGGGAATGATAATTATTTTCTATAGCTTATTGATTGACTTATGGAAAAGAGAAAGTGTTCCTATTCTCTTTATAATTTGGTTACTTAACTTTGTATGGAAGAAACCAGCATGCAGCAGAAAAAGAACCATCAAATTTTACAATAGTGCCAAAAAAACTGTTCATTATTTGTAATTCGTTAGTTAATTCTTTAGTTGTTTGTTGTGTAGTTCACATGGCTTTTAAGAATAACCATCAAAAACAAATATAGATTATAATTATTTTAAAGCATAGGCACCAGTGAAGGTGGTCAAAGTGTGGTGAGTATAATTGTCACTAATTTTTCAGTCATGTAAGTGCATTATTATATTCTTTTGTCAAATTATATGAAAATAAATTATTATCATTTATTGGTATTTTTTTTTCTTGTCGTGTATAATAATAACTTCATTTTAAATTCCTTATTAAACACACACACCTATATCTCACATTAATTTTAATTCATTTCTTCCTAAATTACTCAGTTTCACAAATTCATACTCTTTTTTTTATCATTTGAATAGATTTTCCATTCAATATATATTATTTCTTTGCTTTGCTGCAATTACCTAAAAAAAATGTCCATTATCAAATTTTCAAGTTCATACTTTGTCGGGGGGAAAAAATAAAAGTAAACTTTTAAGTGAATATTTCCTGTGATTTCATGTTTTATCTGACATTTCTTTACAACATCCACTCATCACACGGTCTTTTTAATCTACCTTCGCACTCCAAAATTGTGTATTTAGATAGATATAAGAGTAAAAATTTCGCTTACATTTCTTATTTAATATATAATATGCTCATTTATTTATACATTACTCTTTTCACCCTATTTAAATACACTCACAAATTAAAATGATCACATAAATTCAATACCTCCACTGAACTTGTTTTCTTTCTAACTGTTTTCACAAACAGCTAGATATATACTAACTTATATAGTACTTTATATAATGATATATTTATATATTATAATATATATATATTATATAGCTAGATATATACTATATGTTATGATACTATATATAATTTATATATATAGTATATTATATAATATATATATAATATACTATATATATAAGAATAATATTATTAAGTTATATATATATATATAATTTATATATAATATACGTATAATATGAAATACTATAGTTATTAATATATATATAGAGTATATTATAATACTCTAATATATATATATATACTATATAATTATAATAGTAATAGTATGATATTATATATCTAATATATAATATTATATATATCAGCGGCTATCAGTACACTTTTACTACGTCGGACTACTCTCTCTCTCTTTCATCTCTCTCTCTCTCTCTCTCTCTCTCTATATATATTATATATTAAGTATATAAGATATATCATATTCATATACCATATATACGGTAATATATATAATACGTTATACATAAATATATATAATACGATTATACTATATATATATAGTATATTATAATATAGCCACCTCAGACATCAATGACCACCATCCAGTATCTCAAAAACTATAAGGCTACCGAAAAGGAATAAATTGCTGGAATGCTGGTCAAAATTTTATCGAGGAAACTGTTAAAAAAAAAAAAAAAAAATCTATCTCGAAAACTAAAAACGTACAGGAAATAGAAATACATTTTAAATCCTTGTTAAAATTTGTTAGGAAATGTAAAAAAAAAATAAAAAAATAAAATTAAACATAACAAATAGGCTATTTATTTTTTGAATTTCTTTTCAGCATAAATATTATATTTTTGTAAGTATTACAAGGCCAATTGCAGGGGCTTCGAGCACGATCGGGAACACAGGGGGAGTTTCCAATACCCGTAGGCAGGGGTAGGAACCCCGCGACACCCAAATACCAAAGAGCGGGGGTTTGGAGATCCCTCCCCGGAGGGAGGAATTAGTCCTACCACGAGTCCCGTAAGCGAGAGACCTCACTCCTGCATCGGCGAGTATACCCTATGGGTATTCTTTAGTTTTAAAAAAAAACAAAAATTTAATTAGAAGTTTATTATATTTTAACGAGTAGCCATAAAAGATCGCTAAATAGGCCTCTAATCATTACTATACATATTAACAATAATTTTTTTATTTTTATTATTTTTACATGTTCCTATTCCAAAATTTTAACGAGATCCAAAATTAATCCCTTTTCCTGAGCTAATTTGTAGTTTGCAGATATAATTTTTTCTTTTTTTTTTTTTGTTTAATTTTTTTTTTATACATTTTCCGCGCACTAAAATTGACCAGCATTCCAGCATGTAATTCTTTTTCCTGGTTAACTGGTTGTAGTTTGAGAAATTGGATGGTGTCTTCTAGGGCTGACCATGTATATAGTTATATATTATATTATATAATATATAGTATATATTATATATATATATATAATATATATATATTTAATATAATACTATATTATTAATAATATAGTATATATCTAATATAATATATATATATATATATTTATTTTACGTTTAAAATAAACTTAAAGTAGTTTCTCCTTCTTTATAAATAAGAGAAGTAAAATAGAATGCCAAAGGCCAACAACATAATACGATATTTTTTACTCGCATGCTCCATCACCGCCACAATCTCCTGCTATTCATTCTGAACACTGAACAGTCCCTTTTTTAATGGATTGATAAAATAACAGTATTTAAAAAGCAGGATTGCTACACATTTTGTTTCAATTCTTACATAATCTGTTATAATTCTATTATGTAATATTTCATTAATTTTGATAATTTTCTCAAGAAAATAATAGGGATTATATAAAGTTCATTACTAAATTTGTAAAAGATCGATGTTTCTATTAATGCTTAACTCGTCGCTAATGCACGAGAGTATATGATCGCACTCTGATATATACAATATATATACTAATATCATTATATATATAATTATATATCATATATAATATCTAATAGTATATATATATGATATATATACATATATATAGATATAGTATATATATAAATCTTATTATATTATATATTATATATATATTATATATATACTACATGAAGATAAATTGAGTTAACATTGATTATTACATTTCTTCAAAGATAAGAAACTTTTAATTTCCTGTTATAAATTTTAAGGCGATATAATCCAGCAACAACTTAAATTATAAAAGGATGTATTCTTCTAATTTCATTATATACATTTAATTATTTACTTTTAATGTCATTCGTTTTTTGGTCAATTCTTTATTATCTATAATATTTATTAATTACTTTTATTGTTTTTTTTTTTTATTATACTATTATAATATATTTATATATTAATATTAATAATATATATATATCTAGTATATATATTTAATATTATATATACTATATATATATTACGTATATATATATATATTTATATATATATATATATAAATTGAAAATTGAGTTTGTAAAGGGAAGGAGAAAAAAAAATAAAGATATGAGAAAAAAAAATATAACACTAAATAAATAATAATAATAATACTAATAATAAAATAGATCAATCAATCAATAAAATCATAATATGGAATAAATAATAATATAATAATAAAATAATTGAAACATTTTAAAATAAAGAGAAAATAATTTTAAGTACAAACAAAAACAACTATTTAAATCCCAAATATAATAATAATAATAATAATAATAATAATAATAATAATAATAATAATAATAATAATAATAATAATAATAATAATAATAATAATAATAATAAAAATAAATAATATTATAGTATTAAATAATATACATAATTTGACGAATATTATGATGATTGTGATCAGATAGATTTGAGTATTTACAATGATCTTAAAATTTACGTAAGTATACCACAAAGGCCTTGTACCGTATATTAATTTCTTTTAATGGTAAAGGGAAATATTGGGAAGTAAATAATACCGAGAAAAAATGGGGCTTATAAATCACTTCCTCTTAATTGAATGACATATACTCAGTAATTTCCAATTTTCTATGTAAATTTCAACTATATATACGCTTATACCAGTTTTCTGGAATAAATTTGTATCTTACTAAAATAGCCGGTAGGTCTATTGTTAGCTACTATATATAAATCAATAAAATTTAGCTATATATAAACTTTAGGGACCCATTCAAGGTGACCCCTAATGTAAAAAATGACCGGTAAACCCGATCAGAGGATATATAACTATATCTTCAAAGTCACCCGTTCTACATATCCAATTGCAGTAATCCTTCCAACAAACAATTTATTTTTCCTCAAAGCAAATGGTCAATAATTTAATTAATTGATAAAGACTAATAACAAAATTAAGTGCACAGAGTTGTGAAATGGTGAGGCTTCCTGATTAGGAGATATTTATTAAGAATGTTCTGAATTATGTATGTTTAAAGATCAATTTTCCAATAAGGTAGAAGTAAAATGAGTGTCCTACTAAATATATCTTTAAATAGGTTTATGCCTACATACTGGAATGAGTTGTTATTTAACTTCTAGTTATTAATATCTTCAGGTTTATTTTTTGAAATCCAAGATTTTTAGGAAATAAATTAAGAAAGAGACTGAATAGAAAAAAAAAACTCACCTTGAGAGAGCTTTTTTTATTTCTTCTTTTTAGGACGTTAGAGTTCCAAACGACGTTGATTCACGGTTAATTGTGTGGTAAAGATCTAGAACTGATGTTCAATGGGCTATGGTATTTGCAATTATGCGGGAAGAGTAGATTAGTACAAAGCCATTGGATTAAATTTTATATAAATGGAAAAATGGAAAACTTTGTAGTTTTTCGAACAACACATAGTGGAGTGCAGAAAACATGGCTGTTTTCAGTCCGTCAAATACTCAATTCCTTCTTGTACCTACACGACGCAATCTCACAACTCAGCAAAATCCTCATATTAGAAAATCACACAAATTAAAACTACGCATGTGCAAATATAGTATTGTATGTTGCGCCAGTACTGGCCATTTTTTTCGGGTGATTGCATATTGGCTTCCTAAAGGGTATGGCATTAGCAACACAGGTATGGCATTAGGTATTGGTCAAAATGTTCAACCAAAGTCAGACTCTACAAATAGATGGAGAAAATCGAAAATAAGGAAAATAACAATATTGTAATACTCTTGAAACTTCTGTTTAGAGAAGTTTATAAAAATGCTTATAATAGGTGGTCTTTTTCACACATAATATCTTTAATTATGAAATATTAGTCATAGTTATTTGTACACTGAATAATTTCCCCCGACTGTATCTGATATATGCAGCGAAGTTAAATTACGTATTTTGCAGGATAGCGTCATATAGGGTATTCGTCATTGGTCATGCGCCAACCGATTTAGCTGCACATCACTACTTTAAAACCTTTAGTTTCACTAATATATAATATATATATATATTATATATATATATAATCTAGTACTATATATAAATATAATATATAATAAATATCTATATAATATATATATATGTATTATATTTTTATATACCGTATATATATATATATTTATATATAATTCTCTGCTTCTTCTTGTTTTAATCCATAAACAAGCTTCTAAAAGTCTAAGTGTCAAGAGCCACTTAAGAATTTTTACACACCGTCTAGTTCCTTATTGAATAGATGGTCGTCCGGCCATATAAGGACTTCGCGCTCATATCTGCGGTTGTTCCCTCATGCGCATTTTTTTTTTGTATTTTTTTTTTATTAATTATGAAATGATTTGATTTGCCTATCATAAATTCTTCAATCTCCTCAGCCTCCTACATCAAACGTTTGCAATCTTTCTTCTTTATATCACGTAACCTCGCAGGCAACTTGAGACCTGCCTCATCCGATTCAACTGTATATACTCTTTCCCCCCCCCCCCTACTTTTAAAGTGCACGTCTTTCCCCGTGCAATGGATTCTATGATCAAGGGTGTCTAGGTAGAATAACCGTTACTCTTAATCTTATCATTACTCTTCATGCTATCTCCCTCTGTGTATTGTCTCCAGAGAGTGTCCTTTGATTTATTAATACTCTTTTATAATACATTATTTAATAACGTCCCTATATATTTTTATAATCGTGTTGATTCTTCCCTGACTTGGCAGAATTTATGCAAGCCTCTCAAGTAGTGGCTATATATATCAGTGAATATATCATTATTATATAATAGATATTTTATATTACCCATTTTATATTATTCATATACAATATAATATATCTATAAGATAGTATGAAATATATACTATATACTTGCAAATAAATCAGATTTTGATCATCAAAATTACAGGTCTGCTTATTAAATATACTGCTTTGTTGCAAATTATTTTTCTGTATTCAAGTCCGTATAATCCTACATTATGTTTCAAAGCAACAAACATAAAACTGCTCCATATGATGGACGGGCTCTTACTAACTAGAGGAACTAGAAGAAGCAGGATTGTATTCTTCGTCACTCATAATTTACTTTAAATGACCTTTTAGTAGGATTGTAGCAAGACCAGAGCATCTTCCGCTCGAACCAACAGTATGTCTATTCGCCATCACATACCTTCTAATCGATAGTATCTTCAGAGCAGCTTAACGGCAGCACTTAGAGACCTCTTGGTATTCACAGTTAACATCAAATGATTCTCTTTTTTTGTTTATAATGAGAAATATGCTCTATCATTAATCTTGATTCTCACACATTTCTAGAATTTAAAAAAAAAAAAAAACTTAATTATCATGATACATATTTCATTTACGATAGCCTACCGAAGTTAATGAGTAAAAAGTACCGGAAAAAACTTCGGTGTAAAATCAATGAATAAAAATAAACATTATATTTTTGGAACATATTTAAATCCACAATTCAAATAGTTCCTATTGATACGATAAATAATAGTAAAACATATATGATCAAAAACGATCTAAAATCAGTACTAAGTGTTAAAGAAAATGCTGTATCTAGTTTAGTTAAACAGGGATAGGATTTCCAAAGAAATGGACTATCTAACAATAAAAAAAACTGATATCAAAAGGAAATCATTCTACTTATTAGGGAATGCTTTCATGAAATATTGTAAAAAAAATCATCAAAATCATTAAATCATTAAAAAACTGATAACAACAAATGAAGGAAATTTAGAAGTCTGGGCAGAATAGTCTATAGACAAAATGTGGGAGGAGCAGAAGTTCTAACTTCTAAGAGAAAAAAAAATTAGAAATTGAGATAACGTATACATGGATAAAAATTATGCTACTGAACTTGTGAAAAAATCTAAACCTATTAATTAATAACACATCTATAACTAATGAATCAAATTAATTATCAGATGCAGTTTCATTCTAACCAAGAAATGAATTAATTTTTTATTTGAATTAATTTATTTGATTAAGCAATAAAATATTCTTCTCTTCCTCTTTAAAACATTTTCAGTGAAGAAGTGCATTGCTAAACAGGAAATATTTATACAAATAAGAGGAATCGTCTCTCTCTAGACTTTGCTGATCAATTGTTATTACCATCATATGTAAACATTCAACTTTATATAAAGAGCTAAGTAAACAAATGTATATGCGCTCTTGCCTTTTTCAAATTATTATTATTATATTATTATTATTGTAAAATAATAATAATAATAATAATAATAATAATAATAATAATAATAATAATAATAATAATAATAATAATAATAATAATATAAAAATAAAAAAAAAATTAGTATATAATCATAACATTAAATATGCAATAATAATAGTAATAATTAATATTAATAATAATATAATAATTAGATCATAATAATAATAATAATAATAATAATA